>CABHPQ010000283.1:0-49737 GCA_902168405.1 Peromyscus aztecus
ACTTGCGCCCCGCGGCCGCCTCCACCAGTGCCGGCCCCCGCTCCTGCTGCTGACGGCGCCCAGGTGAGTGCTCGGCCCCAGACCCCGGCCGGCCCCGCACCGAGCCCTCGCGCGCGGTCCCGAGTTTCCGCACCAGCCCGCACTCGGGGTGCCCCGCTTGCCCATCTCTGCTCAATTCTCCGGCCCGAACTGAGTCTGTCCGGCGCTCACTCAACCCCCGTCTTAGAAGGGACTCCCAAGCCCTGGGCGGAAGCCCCCTTGGTCTCCTGCGAGCCCCTTGGCTGCCCCCTCCCCCAGCTTGGACCGACCCCTTGCTGATGTCAAAGTCCCCCACCTTTAGAATCCTGACCCAGACTGCCACACCGCTGTCGCGAGTCTTGCCCTGTCTCGGCCAAGATCCCGGCAGTGCGCCCCCGGTCTTGATTCTAGCCCCTCTCCAACCTGCAGCTCGGCCGTCCCCCTCCCCCATCTCCCCTCCTAGTCTGGTCACCGGACTCTGGACCTCTCCTCTACTCTGCCCGTAGTCGTTCCGGTCCCCAACCACGTCTGTTACTGCCCTCCCCCGCGCCTACACGGCGACCATGCTTCCCCTCTATTTCTGCCCCGAGTACCCCTTCCCCCATATCTGCCCAGAGTCCCGCCTTCCCTTTCCAATCTCTGCTGCAAGTCCCCTCCCCCTCAGCCTGGAATTGGGGCCGTGTCCCCCTTGCTCCTACCAGCCCCGTTCCTCAGGCCGAGGTCTCCATCTGACCCTCGGCCGACTCCCGCGTTCATCTTTGGCCGGAACCCCCGCCTCCCCATCCCTATCCTCCCACCATCGGTCTTAGAGCCAGGCACCAGACGCACTCTTCTGCAACCCTGGGGGCTGGCATGATTTGGGGGGCTGTAGGCTGTGAAGTTGGCGGCCACTCCTGCAGTCGGTTTGGTCCGAGGGCACAGCCGCGGGAAATCCTCCGCGCCACGGCTAGTGCAGAACGGGCGACCAGTCTGTTGCCCGCGGGGGGGAGGGGCGCCCGGGCCGAGAGATGCCGCCCGCCTGCCCGCCTTGCCAGCTGCCTGCCCGGCCCCTGGGCGTCCTCTGGCGCCCCCTTCCCGCAGCCCGGGACCCACCGCCCCTTCTCTCGCGGACAACCCCGGGTTTCCGCAACCCAAGCGTTAGGTGTCTGCGGGACTGACGCTGGGAAGTCCCTGGGGAGGTGAGGTTGGTGGGCGAGGCCAGGTGCCCAAACACTGGTTGTAAGGCTACGTGCTTTGGGGATGGAGAGGGATGGTGTTGGATGGAGGGCTCATCCCAGCGGCAAGTCAGGAGCCCTTTGAGCACCAGGCACAGCTGGACTAGCCCTGGTTTTCAGAATGATCTGGTTGCTTCTTGGGCTTGAGTAGGTGTCCTTAGGGAGCTTCTGTCTGTCCACCCCCATCACATTCCTTACCAGATAGGGGCAAAGGTGGGCTCTATCCGGCTTGGGCGTGAAGGAGGCTGTGAGCAAATCCACCTGACCCAGGGACAGAGCAGGCGCCTGGAGAGTGGGGGTCAGCATGGACACCGCACAGGGTATGACCTGGCGATGTTGGTGGGGAGACGAGGGACCAAGGCTGAATGACGGAGGTAATCTTCCTCTCTTCCCTTCTGCCTCCTCACACCCCCGTTCTGTCCTCTCCCCATCCCTCTTCAGAACGGGACAGGGACAGGTCTCGTTTAGGGTGTGTGTCAGGGGTGGGCATTTCTGTAACACAAAGGGAGGTCCTAGTTACTCTCTCCTTCCCTCCCAGCCCACAGCTATTGAAGGTAAGTAGCTGAGACTCAAGTTTTGATCAGGTGATCTGGGTTCCAAACCTGTGTTACCTGGCCAAGCTACTTCACCTTTCGGAGCCTCAGTTGATCCTCTATGAAATGGGTCAGTGACCACCGCCCCATATAGTTGCTGGAGAATGAAATCAGATTGTACTATGGAACGCCTATCAATACTACATAATGATGTCTTGTGCTGTTTCCCTTCAAAGCCAAGGTCAGGTCCCTCACTACTACTACTGATCCCAAAAAGGAAAACTTCCTTCACTTCTAACCTTCAGAATAAGAAAGACAGAAAATACCTTCACCCCTCTAACCCCCAAAGGGTCCAGGAAGCTTGTGACTGTTAGTTTCCTCCTCTTCATTTCTGGCTCTGCAACATCTGGAAGCTCCCTGGTCATAGGGGCAGCGATGAAGGCCAAGCCGAGGGCTCTGAGGTCTAGATTCAAGTATAGAGGCGAGGGAAGTGGAATCACTACAGAAGAGACATGGCTCTCAAAGGCAGGCAGTCCGTTAGAGGTGGCCTACATGGAAGACCAACCACTCTGAGATACAGGGCCTTTCCCTCTTCCCAACCCTTGGAGATCAGACATGGTCAGGAACTTTCCAGGTTAGTTAGCGCTGCAGGTCAGAGTTAGGGGCAACCTGGCCTGAGAGCCATGGAGTTTGGAGAAACCTAGCGTTGACGTGAGTGCTTCAGTGAAGGGCTAGTAGGAGGACAGAGACACGAACCCGTGGCGTTCTGGTAGGCTATTCATCTTCTGGCGATGTGGCCGGACCGGGGTTCCATCCAGGAGTGGCAACCTCCGAGCTATCCTCTCGCCGGGGCAGCCCTGACACTGGGGAACAAAAGCTTTCGGTTCCTGTAGCAACCGCTCCAGCTGCTGCAAAGTTCCGGGGAGGCGGGCGGAGGGCGGCTGAGTCACCGCCCCCTCCCCTGCCACCCGCGCGCCCCCGCCCCCGGGGGCCGCCCCTTGTCCCCGTCTGCTCGGCTAGCCTTTCCCTCCGTGTGTGCGACAGGCCTCCGGAGCGACCCTCTCTGCCATCAGTCTGGGAAGGCCGCACCCGGGTCGCCCGCTCCCTCGGTCCCGCCCCCTCCTAGCTCGAGAGGCTGGATGGAGGCTGAGCGCCTCGCTGGGTGCCAGAGCTCTTGGAGAGGGGTCCCCGAGCACCCTGCCCCCAGCTCGGAGCACGGGCGGGAGACCCGGAGGCCCCATGGCAGGCACCGGTGAGGCTGAGGATGAGTGACGGGCTCGCGAATTGGAGCTGCCAGGTGGATAAACGCGACGGATGTGCTCGTCGCCGCGCCCCCTCCCCCGCTCATCGCCCCTCCCCCGCCCAGGGTCCGGGCTTGCGACTCCTCACCCAGTGTTCACAGCTGGTCCCTGGTAGATATCTGATCCCGGGACCCCTGACAGCCGGCCCGGAGGTGCCCCACCCCCGCCCATCTTCACCCTCCACTTGAGCTGCTGAGAAAGCTTTGGGGTCCTTCTTTGGTACAGAATGGAAGCCCAAGGCTGGGCCGGCCTGCGGGGTCTCCGAGGATCCCCATTCTCTCCCGAACCTAGGCAGACAGGAACTCCTGGGAATTCTGGGGGGCTTAGGTGAGGACTGGGTCCCTGAGATTGAAACTACTCCAGGCAGCTCCTCTTCCATCTCAGCCCAGAAAGGTCCTGAAACCTTTTGACGCTCTCCACCAGCCTTTTCTGACCTAGGAAGTTCTGCCTTAGAGCTGACCTTGGCCTCTACTTTCTAGCACTTATACCTTGGAAGGATCTGTGGTCTTCCTGGGCTTTGAGGTGACAGTGCCACTCTTGGCTTAACCTAAAGAGCATTCCCTGGCCCCTTGGCGAGAGGAGTATCAGCATGGTTCTGAGACCAGGAACAGAGCTCATCAGGCTGGGTCCGGTTATGTGTTGGGGAGGCTAACGGAAGAGAAGGCATGTGCCATTCCGAGGATAGTGATGACACGCTAGTCCCCAGAGAGGGAAACTGAGGCCCAGGTGGCTATGCATGGCTAATAATCACGTGGCTGCCCGGGAGACTAGGATCTTTTCAAGACTTCTCCCTGGGAGCAGGCTCTGGATCAATGCCCACAGCCGCACACGTCAAGAAGATCTTGAATAAGGCCATGGCTGTGACCCAGCTTCAGCTGAGTCTTTCCCTTAATGTGAAGGGTGGACAGGTAAAATACTTACCCTCATCCTCCATCTCACTTTGAAGCCGGAGCTAGGGAGCAGTGAAGGCCATACCCTGAGGGCAGGGTAAGATCCTGAAATGGGTCTGAGCTGTCTGGAGGAGACTGAGTAGGCATGGGCATTGGCCAGTGTGTACAGGTGGCTCCCTTCTGGAGAAGCCAGACCCTGGCAGGGAGCAGTTTAGACTTCGTGTTTCTTGATGATCTGGGAGCAGCAGAGGTCCAGGAGATGGGACCAGGGCTCTGTGATGCCCCAGCTTTAAAATCACAGGGAAGGGGCCATGGGCAGTCCTGTCCAATACTTAGCTGTCATATACAGAGCCTCGGGGCCAAGCACCTGTGTGGACACATGTGGGAATAGATACATCTCTGTATGTATGCAGTGGTCTGACTTCACTGTGTGTGTGGTGTGTGCACCCTTGTGTACATATGAGGTCATAATGCTGAGCTTGTCACAGACCTGCATGCATGTGTGTTTTTGTATGGAGAACATGGTGAAGGCTTGTCTGCACACACATCTGTATATGCATGCTTTTGTGTATGTATGTGTCTCTGGGCCCAAGTCTGTTGAAGCCCAGGTCTGTTCAGGTATATAGTTCCCTTCCTTGCTCTAGGTGGGGGGGGGGGGGAAGAGGAGGCCAGTTATAATGAGCCCCCACCTCCCCTCTGCTGAGCTGCAGCCATGGCCTGAATTTTGCAGCCTGCTTAAAAATAATTGGGGGCAGCGGGGGGGATTGGATGTCACTCATCATCAGCCGCTGGCTTCTCTGGTTGTCGCAGCAGCCTGGGCGGGCTGAACGGTTTGGGACAGGCATGATTGTAGGAGGGAAGGCCAGGGCTCCCGGGCCGTTTTCAGCTCTGCAGAGGAGGGTAGGGCAGAGACAGGAGGAGCCTCTTCTGGCTCCTGTTGGTCTTTGGAGGAGGGTGAGGCAGCTCCTCTTGGGTGAGTGAGCCTAGTGATGCCTCTGGCCTCCATCCTTTCCGGGTGGTTGGGGAAGGCCAGGTGCATGTCTGTGATTGGGGCTTGGGCTTGGCTCAGAGGCGCCCTGGGTGGGAAAGTAGCTTTCCAAGCTCTGCGCATGCTGCACCAGGACTGGAGTACTGGGGTTCTAATTCCTGCCCTCTGCTCCTGAAACTATTTAGAACAGTTCTGGGGAAATTTGTCCCCAGGGAGCAGCTGTATCTTAGAAAACCTAGCCATACCTGTGAGCTGTCCTGTGGTTGTGATCTGAGGTCCCAGAAGGAATCACTTGGCCCCTTGTCCTGAATCCCAAGCAATAAGCTAAGGGAAGGCACAGGAAGCTCTGGGTGGGGGTGGGGAATTGTGGGCCTGAGTTGAGGTCCTGAATTCCAGTCCTGACTAGGCCACCTTCGTGTGATCTTGAGCAGGTGGCCTGTGTCTTCTTTAACGTGGAAGCTCTGAATTAGATAGGTCCATGCTGGCCTGTGGGCTGTGTGGTGGAGGGAGGAGGAGGGAGGCTGTGTGGTTGCGTTAGAACTGGACTGGAAGTGAGGCTAATCTAGATTTGTACCAGCTTGCTTTTTTGGGAATTGGGGTAGAAGCTGGGTGGGAGTGGCCAGTGGTTCTGCCCTGGTCTGATGGGTGGGAAGGTGGTTGCAGCCTTCTAGCCTGAGTGCCGGCAGGGTGGGTCTTGGGTCCGCTGTGTCCTCTACCTGCCTGGCGTGCATTCACACTTGCTGGGCGAGTAACTGAGCATAGCACGTTGAAGGAAGGAAGCCAGCAGACTGGTCTTCCCTCTTAGGGCCTTGAGATGAGCCACAGGGAGAGCACACTGAGGCTGGCAAGCCCTTTGCCAGGCCTTGGAAGCCAATCCTGTGGGGAAGATGTAAAGAGGGGGCTATGATGGAAATTACTGTGCCCATTTTGTAGATTAGGAAACTGAGGCTCATGAAGACTCACCCAGCTAGCAAGTGGCTGGCTGAGCTGGACTGATGCCTGGTACCTCCTCTCCTCATTCCTACAGCAGTGGTACCCATGACATCCACACTGGTAGTACCCTCTCTTCCACGGGCATGGCTGGGTTAGACACAGTTCCTGGCACCTGGCAGTAACTCCGCCCCTTCCTCTCTTGCTCAGTGAAGGGAGTGAGTGAGAACATTGTTCTGGGAATAACCTTGAATCGCGCTGATTTATAAAAAAGCAAAGGGTTGTCAAACATCACCACTCTGACTGCTGGATTACGCACGGCGCTCCTCACAGCTCATCACGGCACACCGAGAGCAGCCGCTCTGGAGGATAAAGGGGTGGCAGGGCCAGCTCTGTATGTGGATGCCAGGCCCAGACACCTCTAGTTGGCGGGCTGCATAGGAGGTGGTGATAACTAAGGCGCTTAGAAACTAAACCACAAGATTCCAGGCCTCCTCCCGGAACTCTTTCCTGAGTTATCTCATATTGCCCTTGTAGGATAGATGATAGGTATTTTGGAGGACACCATGAGATAAGGACAGCCATTTCACAGGCAAGAAAACCAAGGCACAGAGAGGTCATTCACCTGGTCTAAGGTCACACAGACAAACCCAAGTGATTTAGAAGAACATGGTTAGACCCACCGGCCCACTACTTGCAACTGGACACTGGCGCTTCAGAGCACTTGCCGAATGGACCCGGAGCTCCGCTGACCTCTGTTTTTTTCCACAGGGCAAGGGACATAGGATGACCCCAGCCTGTCCCCTCTTACTGTCTGTGATTCTGTCCCTGCGCCTGGCCACGGCCTTCGACCCCGCCCCCAGTGCCTGCTCCGCCCTGGCCTCGGGTGTGCTCTACGGGGCCTTCTCGCTGCAGGACCTCTTTCCTACCATCGCCTCGGGCTGCTCCTGGACCCTGGAGAACCCTGACCCCACCAAGTACTCCCTCTACCTGCGCTTCAACCGACAGGAGCAGGTGTGCACCCACTTTGCCCCCCGCCTGCTGCCCCTGGACCACTACCTGGTCAACTTCACCTGCCTGCGGCCTGGTCCGGAGGAAGCGGCGGCGGCAGCCCAGGCAGAATCAGAGGTGGGGCGGCCAGAGGAGGAGGAGGAGGCGGCGGCGGCAGCGACGGGGTTGGAGCTGTGTGGTGGCTCAGGCCCCTTTACCTTCCTGCACTTCGACAAGAACTTTGTGCAGCTGTGCCTGTCGGCTGAGCCCTCCGAGGCCCCACGGCTGCTGGCGCCTGCTGCCCTGGCCTTCCGCTTTGTGGAGGTTTTGCTTATCAACAACAACAACTCCAGCCAGTTCACCTGTGGCGTGCTCTGCCGCTGGAGTGAAGAGTGTGGACGGACGGCAGGCAGGGCTTGTGGCTTTGCTCAGCCAGGGTGCAGCTGCCCTGGGGAGGCTGGGGCCAACCCTGCCACCACTACACCTCCGGGGCCTCCGGCTGCCCACACCTTATCCAATGCCCTGGTGCCTGGGGGCCCGGCCCCACCTGCTGAGGCTGACTTGCACTCGGGGAGCAGCAATGACCTGTTCACCACCGAGATGAGATATGGTGAGTGTGAGCAGGGTCCGAGTGGGGCGGGGCCTCGAGGGGACCGGCAGTGTCTGCTGGTGTCCGTTCCGGCCAGTCCCGGCCATTTGCAGAGTCATTCATGGATGTCACCTCTGGGCTCAGCCTTGTCCAGATGTAAAGGTCATCAGAATCAGGTTTTACCTGAGTGGGATGCAGATGAGAGGGTGCAGGGTGGTGTAGGTACCTGGCAGATAGCTGGCCAAGGGAGCTTCCAGAAGAGAAGGGTGCAGGGGCACAGGCCTGTAGAACAGGTGGGGAGGTGACAGGCCGCAGGAGTGGCGAGAGCATCCCAGGCGGATGGAGCAGAGCGCACTGAACCCCAAAGCTGGAGTGGCTGTGGCAGACCCTGGCACTGTGAGTTGACAAATTTGCCTGGAGGCTGGAGTAGGCAGGGAGCAGAAATGTGTTCCTGCCCACACGGGTCAATGATTTTTGGCAGTACCCCAGGGTCAGGGCAGAAGGAGGTGAGGAAGAGTGTGCCTGGGTGAAGAGGCTTCCCGAGCTCTGAGATGCCTTGGAGGGCTGGGCTGGCTCAACTCCCAGTGTCCCATCTCTCCCACTGGGCCCATGTCTTCTGGGACCGAGGCCGCCAGCTGCTGGCGCTTCCTGCTGACTGGGCAAAAGCTCTTCGAGTCCTTTTGCCTGCCTGCTCCCACACCCACCCCAGCTTCACAGCCATGGCCACCTTCCACTGCCCTGCTTCTTCCAGCTTCTAGTCCCAGCTCCCCTCTGCCAGCTGGACCTTCTGTGCCTGGTGACCAGTGCTGAGCCAAGGGCTGGCTTAGGGGTCAGCAGGGAACAGGCACCAAGGCTAGGTGGGTGGGAGAGAGATAGGTCTGGGAGCTAGGCCATATCCTGGGAGGCCCTGTGCCTCTCTGGACCTCAGTTTCCCCAAGTGTTAGCCTACCTTGGAGAGGATGGAGGATGCATCTAGGTCTCACTGAGTATTTACATGGGAGGAAGGAGGCTCGTGTGAGGTCAGTGGAGGAATACCTTCCTGTATCCCTGCTTTGGAGAATAGAGCCCAGGAGCCGGACACTATCTTTGATCGTTAGCATCATTAACAAAGGCATTGGATTCTTTGTAAAACTGGGAGGTGTCTCTGAATTAGTTAGAAGGGGAGTTATGGCAATGGCCTCTCCCAGTGCTTTCCTGGGGGACCTTCTTGGCCTCCCCCATGAAACATCTGGCATCGTGCCCACGGGGGCACAGTGAGCACCCAGTGGCCTTGCCGTGGCCTCCCTCCCAGGCCAGCTTGGCCTCTCACAGCGGTCGATGAAGCCATCCATGTGACAACCAGGCCGTGGGCAGGTTACGGGCCCTAGAGGCTGGCCTGGGATTTAGTGCCTGCAGGAAGAAATTGAATTTTGCTTCTTTTGTTGAACATCAGCGGAGAGCGCCAGGCGTATATCAGGAGGTTTATGGCTCTTCCTGCGTGGTCACCACTGCTGTCACTCCATAGGGCCTCCCCCATTCTGCTCAGCTGAGGACAAGTTCTTTTGTCCGGCATTCCCTGTGGCCCATCGGCCCAGTGGTTTGGAGTGGACGGAGCAAGGCTTTGCCCTCCTGGATGGGCACTGGCTGGGCAGGCTGCCATGTGGAGCACAGAGCCAGGAGCAGCCAGCTGGGCTTGTTTGAAGCCGGAAGCAGGATCTGGTAGCGAGGGCATCTTCAGGAGTCAGAGAAGGGTGGTGACTGGCAGTGCACCATCATCAGAGCCCCTGCGAGGACCCTCGAGTTTGAAACGGATGGAGGTTGGATGGCTGGTTGTTCTCAAGGCTCTTGGAGCAGAGACCCCTGAGCCGGAGGCCCTGGCTGCTTTCAGGCCTTGCCTCTGCTCTGCCCCTTGCCCCATTTGGCACCTGTTCAGGTGGTGGTTGCTCTGCGGGGAGGGCTCCTGTGGGGAGCTGGCATGGGGGATGTAGTATCAGCTGGCATAAATGAGCCGAACTTGCCCAGCATACTGGTACCCAGAGCTGGCTGGCACAGCCCCTTCCTCTCCCCAAGGCAGGCAGGAGGCTTTTCCGTTCTGCCACCTCCTCCCTCCTGTCCAACCTTTCTGATGTGAGAGACGGCGGGTACATGACTCAGTTCATTTCACGTGTCAGGGCGTGTCGACTGGTCAGAGGCTTTGCCACAGCCCGGGACACACTGCTCTTCTCACCAAGACCTTGGGCCTCCTCCACACCACCCTCCATGCCACACCCTAGAATGCAGAATAGGCTGGCACAAGGAGCTGCCAGACAGAGAGCAAGGTTTGTGGGATGGTGAACAGGAAGAGACCCTCTGCCAGGAACTGGGGCAGGGAAGGAAGCTGGGTTCACCCTCTTTGGGACATCCTTGAGAGGAGTCAGCTGAAGACAAAGGAGGATGGACCCAGGGTGGCACCGGACGCTAAGGAGGTTAGGGGCAGTGGGGTGCCTTGGCCCGCCTCAGAGCTGAGTGCATTTGACAAGAGGGTACAGGCGCCTGCTAATTTCACGCAAACTGCCTTTGATAGATCTCTTGTTATTTTTGGTGAGTTGAGCCATAAATTTGTGCCATCTTGCTGCCGCAATCTGTTAAGTGTGGGGAGAGGAAGAAAGAGAAGGCAGGCAGGAAGGAGCTCTCAGAAGGCTGGCATGGAGGCTGGCTGAGGCCGGAGCTGGGAGGCGAGCTGCCCACTGCAGGGCCCAGCTGCTGACATGGGTCCCGCCCACTAATCCTCGGGGGCTGGGGGCCCCTGTGCGCAGGGATGGCTGTGCTCAGTGATACCTGGGAGAGCTCGCCCCACCCCATGCAACTGCCTCCTCCCTCCGCTCCTGCACAGCTCTCTTCCCTCAGGGCACTTTCCCCCCTGGGCCAGATGTTCCCAGCCCACCCTCCCCATCATCTGCACTCCATTTCTGAGGCATAGCCATCCGGGGAGACTGTGGACTCCCGGGAGGCAAGAGTGACTTCAGATCCCCACCCTGCCGCTGCCACTGTGTCACTTGAATAAGTTGCTGTCCCTCCTAGATGTCTATGTGCCACTTTCCCAATCTAGAGCCTGAGCCTCCAGCTCTACCCAGGCACCCCTTCCTGGTGTTTGAGACCTCGTTGGGCACAGCTGTCCACTCTTTCAGCTCTCCTTCCATCTCCCTCCTGCCCACTCACTGACCCTCTCATTGTCCTCGGAGCCCCTGCTTTCTACCTCCCTGCCTCGGCTGGGGCTGTTCCCCTCCCTGGGATACCTTTCACCCTGGGTGACCAGATCTCTCCAATCTTGCCAAGCCTCATATCCACGTGTTACCCCTGTAGCTGCTAGGGAGGACACCGACCTGCTCCACCAGATCCTGAGAGTGAGGAAGCTTTCTCCCTTGGCCAGCCCATTCTGGTGGCAGGAAATGGGGCCTCACCTGCTTCCTTGAGGCTCCCATGGTAAGGAGGCAGGTCTTCTCTCTACAGAGTAGGAAAAGACCTAGTCCATAGCACTTCCTGGGGGTCCCGTCAGTACATCCCAGAATTTTCAGGCCTTTCAACACAGCCTGCCAACCCCTCAGATACATCACTGTGTCTTTTTTTTTTTTTTTTCCAAGACAGGGTTTCTCTGTGCAACAGCCCTGACCATCCTGGAACTCGCTCTGTAGGCCAGGATGGCCTTGAACTCACAGAGATCTGCCTGCCTCTGCCTCCAGAGTGCTGGGATTAAAGATATTCGCCACCACCACCCAGCCCTCGTCCCTGTCTTTATCTGTGGAGTTCCTGCCAAACCTGGGCTAGCTCTGAGTGAGATCAGAGGGGAGGGAGGCACACTTTGTGTGCTCTTGTGTCCCGGTGGCTGCTGGTAGACAGTGATCGTCAGGGCCACAGGCTGAAGTTGCCCTGTCACATGGACTTCACTGCTGTTTTGTCATCTGTAAAGTGAGGCTAGGAGAGCCATGCTCTGTACTACTGTGAGAGCTTGTGTGGCACCTGGCTCCATGAAGCTTACTAATGTCACAATGCCACAGACGAGGCATGTCTTAAAGAAAAGAGTCTATTTGGGCTCATGATTCTGTTCCAAGCCAAGGGCCTGTGTCTGTTGATGACCTTCTTGCTGGCAAAGTCCCTAGGTGGCATATAGTGTCAATCACATGGCAAGAGAGGGACCACGTGTGCCTGTGTCTCCTCTCTCTTAATTCTTTGTTTTCTTCTTTTTTAAAGACAGGGTCTCTCTATGTAGCTCTGGCAGGCCTGAACTTGTTATGTAGACCAGGCTGGCCTCAAACTCACAGAGATCTGCCTGCCTCTGCCTCCAGAGAGCTGAGATTAAAGGCATGCACCACTGTACCTGACATCTCTCATTCCTTATGAAGCCACCAGGACTAACCCCAGAGACCTCCTCAAACCTTCCTCTTAATACTATATAAGACAGGGTCTCATGTATCCTAGGCTGGCCTCAGACTTGCTATGTATCTGAGCAGGACCTTGAACTTCCAATCCTCCTGGCTCTGTCTCCTGAGCTTTGGGATTACCATTTCTGGTTTTATGCAGTGCTGGGGATCGAAGCCAGGGCCTTGCGCATGCCAGGAAAAGTACTCTACCAATTGAGTTACATCTCTAAACTCCTTTTCTGTTTTTGAGACAGGGTCTCATGTAGTCCAGGTTGGCCTCAAACTCACAATTGTAGCTGGGGATGACCTTGAACTTCTGGTCCTCCTGCCTCTGTCTCCTTACCGCTGGGATTACAGGCCTGTGTCACCTACCATGCCTGGCTCTAAATTTTCACCCGCTTCATACCCCACAATGGGGTCTAAGTTTCTACACACGAGCCCTTGGGACACACACTAAACCACAGTGCTGGCCAATAAACAGTTGCTGTGTTAGCATGATTTAGTGTTCTGGATGTCACGGAGGGTGGGGAGGCAGAGTGGAGGATCAAGCTCTGAAGGAGTGGAAAGTCAGTTAAAGGAGGTGACTCTGAGGTGGGTTTTGAGGAGTGAATAGGAATCCACTAGCCTGTGAAATTTCTCCTTAAATTGAATTGCCTTTTAAATTTAATATATTAAAAAGAGATTTCATATCATAAATGGAAAGAGTTATCACTTATCTGAAAGAGACGATAACAAAAGCAACAACCACGGTGAAAACAAAGCGGCGGGATTAAATTCCAGCCTTCTGCTCTCCTGCTCCTTCATTTGTTAGAAAGAGAAATTAGCACTGGGTGGCTACGTGTGAAAGTCTTGGCTCCTGAGACTTTATCCTTCGGGCAGTTGCAAGGGCATTTACTGGGAGGAGGCGTTGTGCCCTTCAGGAAGACAACAGGCACCAACAGGATTGTCCCGACACGTCAGCAGATTGTCCTAGAAGAGACCTAGAGGTAAAGGGGCAGCAGCTTCTCCTGTCCACAAGGCCCCCGCCGCCACAGTCATCCTGCTGGCACTTTGTGAAAGCCCCTGGAAGGGCCTTGTTAGCCGAGGGAACAGCCTGCGCAAGGGCGGCAGTGTGAAGTATCACGTGAGGAAAGAGCTATAAGGAGTACAGCCGCTGGGTGTGAAGGGAGCTGGGACCAGGGCTCTGACTGCCAGCCCAAGCCACTCCAAGCAAGAGGCGCCTTGCTTGGGGACCTCATCCTGTTGGTTAGTGGCTTGGAGGGAGCAAGAAACGTCACTGTGGAGGAGGCAGGCGGGCTGAGTCAGCTGTGATCCTGGCTCTCCAGGAGGATGTGACCACATGGGGAAGTAGCAGGGATCCAGCTCAGGTGGAAGACTGGCTTCATAGGTTCATCGGAAGAAGGGTCCCCAGGGGGGCCTGGCATCCTGGCAGGTACCTGGCTTCCTAGGGCTGCAGGGGAGAGCCTGGAGTTTTCAACAGCTCTGCACCCCTGGTGCCGGGAAGGCATGGAAGGACACAGCAGGGGGCTGGCTGGTGCCACCAAGGCTCTGGGGCCAGCGTGAGGAAGGGTGCTGGGAGCCCCGGGGAGGACTTGCTTTGGAAGTCACAGCCATCTCTCCAAGGAAGTGCTAATTACTTTAACACATTCATAGCATAGAGGTCTTGGGTGCCGAGTCACGTGGAGTCTGGAGCTCAGCACACACAGCAGGTATGGGCAGTTGTAGCCCAGTAACAGAGAGCCTGTGGATCCTGCCTATAGAGGCAAGGTGAGCTGAGGATAGCCCCTGGTAGCTAGGGTGGAGGGATCTCCAGGATGATCTGACCTGTGCTTTCTGATCCTGGATGATTTCCTTGTGCCTGGCTGCCTGGAGTCTGGGCCTTCTGTGCCAGAGGGCACTGAGGACTGAGACTTTGGTGTCATGGGAGTTGTGGGTACAGGAGACAGCTAGTGTAAGATGATCTAAGAACTAGGCCACAGAAAGGGGGTCAGCACACCCAAATTCCTGTGTGGCCAGTCTGGAAGGGCTTCTTGGAAGAGACCACACTTACTATGTGCTTGGCAGGCTGAGATGGATGGAGGGAAGGGCGTTTTGCAAGGAGGGAACAGAAGCATCGAGAGAATAAAGTATTTGTGTGATTGAACGATGAAAAGGGGTACAGTGCCCCCTTTTTACTGTGCTCTAGACAGTCCACATCTCTCATTCTCTCTATGGAGACATGTGGTAGACATTATCCTTAACTTTCAGTTTAAGTAGCCAGGTGGTAGTGGTGCACACCTTTAATCCTAGTACTTGGGAGGCAGAGGCAGGTGGATCTCTGTGAGTTCCAGGCCAGCCTGGGCTACAGAGTGAGTTCCAGGAAAGGCACCAAAGCTACACAGAGAAACCCTGTCTCAAAAAACAACAAACAAACAAACAAAAAACAAAACAACCCCCCCCAAATAAAACAAAACAAAAAAACCAAAACAAACAAACAAAAAAACAACTTTTAGTTGAAGAATCCAAAGCTCAGAGAGGTCAGGTTACTTGGCTGAGAGCACACAGCAAGATGGTTTCAGAGCTGCACGTCACACCCACATCTGTTCAGCTCCAGAATCGGTGTCTTTCCCATTGGTCCAGGCGGTCTTGCCGTGTGCTGGACTGTCTGGTGGGAAGATGAAAACAGGACTGGACAGGCCAATGGGAGCCAGAGGTTTATAGTGTAGCCATAATAGTGGGGAACTACTGGAGGCCCCCTCAGGAGGGAAGTCACGAGGTTGGGGTGGCATCCCAAAGTGTCACTGGAAGCCACAGAGGAGAGCTAGGCCCTTATGGTGGCAGGAGGTAGTGTTGTTGGGAGGGGAAGCGGAGGGAAATGAACAGTTAGCATGTGCAGAGTAACAAGTGAGAACCTGTTTGTGGTGAGGCTCCATGGGCATTAGGCAGAAACACCCAAGAAGGTTCTGGCTAAGCTTCATTCTGTCAGAGCAGTGCAGTTCTGTAGAGGAAATCCAAGTCAGGCAGGCCTGGCTGTGAGTCCCCGCTCAGCCTCTCCCCGATGGGAGTCTCATTCCTCAGTGGGTGAACTGACGGGGGGGGGGGGGGGGGGGTGGTTATTGAGTGAGGTACTGGGGAGTGCATGGTGGTAGGTATCTGGAACCTATTTAATAAATGACATTTTAGAGCTGGGGAGATGGCTTGGTGGGTAAAGTGTTTGCCATGCAAGCCTGAGGACCTGAGTTCGGATCCCCAGAACCTGTGTAAAAGCCAGGCATGGTAGTACGTATTTGTAATCCCTGTGATCTTGCAATGAAGTGGGAGGTGGGATAGAAGACTCCAGAAGCTTGCTGGCCAGCTAGCCTGGCATATCCGGTGGTGAACAACAGGAGATCCTGTCTCAAACAAGGTGGAAGGTGAGGACTAAGGCTTGTGGTTGTCTTCTGACCTCCATATGTGTGCTGTGGCATGAACAAGCCTGCACTCACACATGCCAACACACACACACACACACACACACACACACACACACATCACACAGGTAGGGTGTTAGGGATTATGGGGGCACTCACGGCCTTCTTGGGTCCTCTTTGTCCTCTTGGAATCTGCCTGCCTCGGCCTCATGTAAGCCTGCCGTGTTCTGGGCCTGCACATGCATACTGAATAAATGTCCCTGGCAGTAAATGCCAGCTGCTCTTATCCGTCTTCGTCCCCTTCAGGGACAACTGGCCTTCCCAAGCGGGGAGATGAATTGCTGGTTACTCCTGAGGGAGATGGGGTGGTGCATGGATGGGAAGGCTGTGGGAACAGGCCCCAGCTGTGCAGCCGCAGGCTCGTTCCTTCACCAATCTGGCCCAGCTCAGGAGATTGAGAGAGGGACCCCAGATCTCAGTCTGGGAAATCTGATTTCAAATGGGATGGACTCTGGAAGCCACAAGCTCCCCTCTGGTTATGCTATGGGGCTGGCCAGCGTATGGCTGGTGAGTCTGCTGGGGGATGTGGGGTCCACAGGGAGGGAGCAAGGCAAGCCCAGAACACACAGGTCAGATGGTCTCTGACATGACCTGAGTTGTGATTTACTGCATGCCAGGCTGAGACCTGTGATAGGCACAAGGTATAATCAGAGCAGGACCCAGGGTGTTCCACAGCACTTAGGACCAGTTGCACAGTATCTCCAGAGTGTGGACTGGGATTGATGTGGGCCTTAAGGATAGTCCCAGTTGGGGCTGGTGTTCACAAGGCTTGGGTTGGGGGAGCCTGCACACATCTCAAAGGGCTCAAAGGGAGAGGTGGACATCGCAGACGGAAGACAGAACCAGGGGCTGGAGACATTGGCTCAGTGCTTAAGAGCACGGGCTGCTCTTCCAGAGGACCTGGGATTGCTTCCCAGCACCCACATGGCCGCTCACAGTTGTTTGTAACTCCAGTACCAGGGGACCCAACAACCTCTTCTGGCCTCCAGGTGCACAGACATATATGCAGGCAAAACACCCCTACACATAAAACTAAATAATTGAAAAGGTGGAGGTGGAACCATCTATGATGAAAGGGCCATAGGACGGGGGGCAGCTACTGCCTAGGGGTGGCCAATAAGGAAGGCTTCTGAGATGAGAGGCTTTTGGAGATGGGGTTTGAAGGTTGAGTAGGAGTTTTCTAAGTAAAGAAGGTGAGGACCTGAGGAGAGAGGTTTGAGATGATGCGTTGAATAGGATCTGATGTGAAATGGTTCGGGAGGTCACCTAGCTGTGGAGCGTGAGGCAGGCAGGGTCTGCACAGGATGAGGAGAGTGCTGGTTCTGGATTCATTAAGCTCTGAGGATGATTGTGGGAGAACAAGGCGTGAATGCCTGCTGTGAGAAGTGGCAGGTAGGTAGACTGTTGGGGGAGGCGGCAGAGGAACCCCCCTGTAGGAAGGTAGGGAGGAGGCAGAGGTCAGGAAAGATCAGTGGGGCCAACGATGTTGAGGGTCAAGAGAGATGAGACCTGCAGAGTGACCCCAGGATTTAGCAGCAGTGAGGACACTGAGGACTTCGTCAAGACCGGATTCAGGAGAAAGATGTGGGCAGCGGCAAGACTGCGGCGGATCCACGGGGGAGGTGCCATTCCAGCCAGGAAGTGAGCGGCAGGTGAGAAAGTGGAGTGTCAGCTGGGGACCACTCAGCGGGATTGGATGGAAGCCAAGGGCAGCAGCTAGAGGAAGAGCAGCTAGTGGGGGCGGAAGGGGAGCCCCCAGAACAGAGGAGGCCTGGGTCAGCTTCTTGCTACCAGGAGAGGTTGCTGAGGGAATGTTCCCAGGAAGGGGACAGGGAACGGATGGCGCCTTCTGGGAAGGTGGACGAGAGGTGGCCACAAGTCAGGGCTGTGTAGCCTAGCTTTGCCCTTCTCTGTGAAGGAGACTGTGGCTAAAGAAGTGGGTGAGGTGGGCTTGAGGAGAGTGGATAAGGGCACGTGGGGCCACAGAGGGAAAGGAGGAAGGAATGAAGCCCACAAGGGCCTCTGGGAAGCCTGGATGCCTAGCAGACGCAGAGCCCCAAGCCTGTCACAGGGCCAGCTGGCTTCGCTCTAGGGCCTTCAGCAGCCTGGGAGTGGGCGTGGAGAAAGTGGCTTGTCACAAGGCTCCAGGCTGGGATGGCTGAGCAGGCGTGACAGAAGAGCTGGGTAAAGGGGACCGAACAGCTGCTGGCCTGGCTCCAACATCTCTGAGGACTGCTAGAGACGGACGGTGTCTTAGTTAGCGTTTCTATTGCAGTGGTAAGAGGTCACGGCCAAAATCAACGCGAGGAATAAAGGCTTTGTTTCGTCTAATCGCTTGTCCATTATCTGGGGAAGTCAGGGTAGGTACTCAAGGCAGGAACTGATGCAGAGGCCATGGAACACAGAGGAACACGGCTTACTGGTGTGTGGTTACTCATGGCTTGTTCATTCTGCTTACACACACACACACACACTTATTTATTGAGACAGGGTCTCTCTGCATATCCCTGGCTGTCCTGCACTCATAGAGATCCTCCTGCCTCTGGATTAAAGGTGTGTGCCACCACTCCCAGCTCGGCCTGCTTTCTTATACAACCCTGGGTCACTGGCTCAGGGGTGACCGCCCCCCCATAGTGGGCCAGGCCCTTCCACTTCGATTATTCATCAAGAAAATGCACTACGGGCCCATCTAATGGAAGCATTTTCTCAATTAAGATTTCCTCTTGTGTATCTGGGAGGTCTGTGCCGAGCTGACAAAAAAAATGACCAGCAGAGACTGAGGCTGTCCGAGGGCTCAAGGAGGCGTGGAGGTGACGGGGTAGCAGGGAAGAAGACGATGCCACAGTGGATGTCGTTCCTGTTGTGCTTCCTCTGGGGGACCCTCAAGGTTAGGGGTGCCAGAGGTGGGATGCTACAAGCACCGTTTGCCAGAGAAGTCAGGATCAGAGATAGGACGGGACTGCCCAGAGCTGCGGAGCCGGCTAGCGTCGCCTCCCAGGGCTCACCTTCTAGGTGAGATCCAGTGATGCCCTTACGGTGTCCAGGCTTCCGATGGTGCAGAAGTTATGGGAAGTAGCTCAGGCCACGAGGCTGGTGAAGATGACAAGGCCTGGATGCAGTGCTGGGGGCAGGTCACACCTGGCCTGGAGGTTGTCTGGAGGTGGCCACGTTACTGGCCTGGTCAGCTTTCCCTCAGGTGCAGTGACGTGACTGAGCAGCAGGGGGCGGGGAGGAGCACAGCCCTCTCTGAGGCCCCAGTGCCTGCGTGGTGCCGACCCAGCTTTCTGAAACAGAAGAGCTCTCGGAAAGAAGGGGAGCAATTCTTTCTGGTCGGGGGCGGGGGGCCCACTGTGGGCTGAGCCCTATGCCTACATGCTCTTCCGTCCTCTGTCCAGTGGCCTCACTATGGGTGTGGTTTTCACTTGTGGATTCCTAGGGTTCCCCACCTGATCACCCAGTTTGAGGCTGTTAGCTTTGCCTTTACTGTAACAAAGGCCTGAGAGATTAGCTTATAAAGAAAAAAGGTTATCTACTGACTTTGTGGGAAAGGTCATTTTGGCTCACAGCTTCGAGGTTTCAGTCTGTTTTCCTGTTGTTTGGGGGCCTGTGATAGGACAGCACATCAGTATGGGAATGTGTATCAGGCCACCATCTCATGGCCAGGAATGAAAAGGAGACGGAGAAGGGACAAAGGTCTACTCATCCTTTCCTGTCCCCAGTAATCACAAGACTTTCTAAGCTCTACCCAATAATGCCACCTCCCAGTAGTGCCGAACTGAGGACTAAACCTTAAATACACAGGCCTTTGGAGGACACTGTGGCAGAGGGAAGGCTGTAGGAGCTGCTGTCTACAGCAGGGCAGGCTCAAACTTCCAGGCCCTGTGGGGTTGCCAGGGCCTGGGCCAGTCCTCTAGTGGGAGGAGGGTCGGGGGGTGGTATAGGCTTCTCCTGAGCACCCCCACCCCATCTCAGGTGAGCTAGGGCCTTTACATCACAGTCCATTACTGTTCTGTGTTGAATGCCAAGACCATGGTTCACTCCATGCAAAGCATGACCCAAGAGCAGGTCTGAAGTGGCCAGTTCTGGGAGGAGAAATGGCCAAGCAGCAGGCTCAGTGGGTTGTGTGCTTCTGGACAAGCCATTTCTCGAGTCCTTAGTTCCCCACCTCCCAACGGAGATGCCAGTCACATATTCCCAGGGGGAGAGTTAAGGGAAATAGGTGTGGGCATGGCTTGGGCTAGTGCAGACCCCTCCTCAGAACTCAGTATGTTGACCATTGCCCTCCAATCCCATTCGCCTGAGGCAAGAGGTGGACAAGGTGGTTATGAGTCCCGTGTGGCCTTCTGAGCCTCAGTTTCCTTATCTGTAAAATGGTGGTGGTGGGGGCAGGGGGCACAACATGATGCTTTCTCGGCATCACCTACCGTTGGTTCCAGGCCCTCGGCCGAGGACCCACAAGGCTGCCCTCTCTGTACCGCCGTGGCAGCACTGAGCTGGCTTTTGCTAAAGCCCCTTGCCACCCACCTCCGTGTTCCAGGTGAGGAGCCGGAAGAGGAACCGAAGGTGAAAACCCAGTGGCCAAGGTCTGCAGATGAGCCTGGGCTATACATGGCGCAGACAGGTAACTCGGGCCCGCCTCCCTTCCTCTGTGGCGGGGGCCCGACTGTGGCGTCTGGTGGCATGTGTGCTGGCGTGTGCCTGTCTGTGTCTATGTCCTGGAGCTCACTTATGTTGCCATGTGAAGCCTGTGGGTAGGGATGGGTTGTCTTCCAAAGAGCCTGCCACTTGGGGTTCAGGGTAGGAGGGTCCCTTTGATACCTACCCACATCTTCCTGGTCCTTCCATGCTACCATGCAGCTCTCTGGGAGGTGTCCCTTGCCGCCGACGCTGTCCCTCTCTCGTAGGCGACCCGGCAGCTGAGGAGTGGTCCCCGTGGAGCGTGTGTTCCCTGACGTGTGGTCAGGGTCTGCAGGTGCGGACGCGCTCCTGCGTTTCCTCCCCCTATGGGACTCTGTGCAGCGGGCCCCTTCGGGAGACCCGGCCTTGCAACAATTCAGCCACCTGCCCAGGTAGGCTCCTCCTCCCTGCTCCATCTGCCAGCAGAGTCAGGTCCCGTCTGTGACAGGACATAAAACTTACAGCTTCCCCAAATGTTTGGTTACCCCTTCCTTGCCTTCAACAGACTTGCCTGCCCGCCCCCCCCACACACACACCATGCCTTACCCAGGCACTATGCCAACCTGGCATGAAGCACTTGGGGTTACGGAAGTATCAGAACACACATCTGGGGTCTGCTTTCAGCACTTCACCCCCCCCCCCCAAACCGCCATCTTGGTAGCCAAGGCTGTTCTCTGCACACTGCCTCTTCCACTCTCCCTTAGTCCTGACCTCACCAGCACCTCTGGCAGCATCCCAGCTCTCTGCATTTGCTTATTCTTTCCCTGCCCCTCTCCCGTCATGGCTAAAGCGTTCAGCCCACCCTTAGATCTAAGATGTATGCCACTCTATTTTTAAAATGAAGCCCTCCCTGATGGTTTCCCTTCCGCTCCCTTGGGTGCCTCTATTAGACCGTTAGGCTTAAATCAGTTGAACACGCAGGTACTGTAGGCAGGTACTGAGGAAATGCATGATGATGTGTCTGCCTGAGTCAGTCAGTGACTGAGAGACAGGGCAGTGCCAGCCAGTTCTGCTCTTGGCTTCCCTGGGGTGAAGTGCTGGAGTTAGAGTAGGCTTTACCGGGGAAGGCTCTCAGTACTTGGGGGTGTAGCCGGGGCTTGTGGAGCACTGGGACAAAGCTGTGTTCCCGCTTGTGAGCTCGTGGTGTCCGTCAGTGTCTATGTAGAGGTTCGTGTCTGTCTGTGTGTCTATGCAATTGGGGCTGGGAGGGGGCACTTCTGTTGCCCCAGGCCTGCCCTGTTGGATTCAGGCTCTGGGTCTGAGGGTGGGAAGGGAAGAGAAGGATGGATCTTGGATCCTTTCCTGGGTCTTCCTGTGCCCCCAGGAGAGGAAGACCATTGGCTCCTCAGGCTGGTCCTGCTCACCCTATCCGGGTGTCCACAGAATCTGTTCTGTATGATTTGGGACCCCATCCCCACAAAGGGTGGTTATCCTGGGGACCCTAAGCCATCTCGCCCTGGCAACAGAACCCAGGGCGGAGCCAATAAGAAGTGGTCGTAGAATTGCGGAACTCCTGATTGGTGGGCGGATGGGCGCTGGCTGTGGGCGGAGCCAAGGTGCCGCCCAGCCACCGGCCACGTGCTTCCTTGCAGTGCACGGCGTGTGGGAGGAGTGGGGGTCCTGGAGCCTGTGCTCCCGCAGCTGCGGGCGGGGGTCCCGGAGCCGGATGCGGACCTGCGTGCCCCCCCAGCACGGCGGCAAGGCCTGCGAGGGTCCTGAGCTGCAGACTAAACTCTGCAGTATGGCCGCCTGCCCGGGTCAGTAGCGCCAAGGGGCTTCTAGGCAGGCGCTGCCCAGCCGGGTGGGGGGGATCGGGAGACCTAGGGGAGGCAGTCAGGTCCAGTGCCCCGTCCCTGGGTGGAGGGCGGGGTTCCCATAACTTTGACCACGCATGGGGAGACTGGAGAAGCATACCTGTTAGCAACCAGTGGGTGGTGAAACCCAGCCCTGAGTTGGGGTTGGTACATTGTGACCCCATCACAAGGGGCCTGCTTTCCAGTGCCCATTTCTCCATGCCGTCAGCTGCCCTTGCTGTAAATAGCACTTTGGTGTCCATGGCAGCATGGACACAAAGCTGGGCTTATGTGTAGGCAAAGATCAAAAGGTGCCATTACAACCCACATCCTCACACACACACACACAAGTCACCTCTGGGGCTTGCCCTTGGTGCTGCGTGGAGATGTGTCATGTATTCCTGGAGCTGGTGGCAGGCAGGCAGAAAAGAGGCCCCCGAGTCACCACCCACTCACCCCAGACCCTTTCATAGGCCCAGCTCAGATGGTCTGGCCTGGCATAGGTCTGAGTGGCCGTCAGGCTCTGCCATCTCCCCGTGGCACCCTATCCCTACTAGCTCACCCACGTTCGGCTCAACGGCCACCCCTGCTTGTGTCTCCCCATGCAGTGGAAGGCCAGTGGCTAGAATGGGGTCCCTGGGGCCCATGCTCTTCATCTTGTGCCAACGGGACCCAGCAGCGCAGCCGGAAGTGCAGTGTGGCTGGTCCAGCCTGGGCCACATGCACAGGTGCCCTTACCGACACTCGCGAGTGCAGCAATCTCGAATGTCCGGGTGAGTGCTTGGTGTGAGGGTAGCCCGTGGTCGCCCTGGCCTTGGAGGCACCCATGGCTTCTCAAACTTCCCCTTTTCTCATAGCCACTGACGGCAAGTGGGGGCCATGGAACGCATGGAGCCTGTGCTCCAAGACCTGTGACACCGGCTGGCAGCGCCGCTTCCGCATGTGCCAGGCTTCGGGCACACAGGGCTACCCTTGTGAGGGCACAGGAGAGGAGGTGAAGCCCTGCAGTGAGAAGAGGTGTCCAGGTACTGCTTATTCAGCCCTGGGGCTGGGGGTGACGTGTGTGAGCCCAGCTGAGCCCCACCCCTTGCCCTATCCCCACAGCCTTCCACGAGATGTGCAGGGATGAGTACGTGATGCTGATGACGTGGAAGAAGGCAGCGGCCGGCGAGATCATTTACAACAAGTGTCCCCCCAATGCCTCGGGTAAGGGCGGGCAGCTGTCTCTGCAGACCCGTGCCCCACCATCCCTGCTGCCCACCTCTGGGCCCAGGCCCTGGGTCTGCATCCCGAGATGTGCAGGGAGCAGCGAGAGCGCCCGCAGCCTTAATGCCCGGCCCTGTCTTGTCTCTCTGCAGGGTCTGCTAGCCGCCGCTGTCTCCTCAGTGCACAGGGCGTGGCATATTGGGGACTGCCCAGCTTTGCTCGCTGCATCTCCCATGAGTACCGCTACCTGTACCTGTCAGTGAGTGTGCCTCGTTGGCTTGGGGAGCCATGTGATGCGTCCCAAGCCCTGGTAGGGGGTGGCAGGAGCTTAAGGCTCATTCATCCCCCCCCACACCTTGGTGTATGCTGTGTTTCTCTTTGTCTGGCAAACTCCTACTCATATACCAGGGCCTCTCAGGTGTCTTTATCCCTGGTACATACCTCTGTGTTCCCACCCACAGTCCCCCATCCTGAGCTTCTTAGACAAGGAGAGCTAAGAGTGCATTGTAGCTGGGCATGGTGGCACATGCCTTTAGCCCAGCGCTGGAGAGGCAGAGGCAGGTGGATCTCTGAGTTGAGACCTGCCTGGTCTACATAGCAAGCTTCAGGACTGTCAGGGTTACATAGAGAGAGCTATCTCAAGAAACCAAAACACAAACAAAGAATGCATTTAAGTGTGCTCTGCTACACTGGGAGCTCTTTGAAGGCAGGGACAAAGCTGAAGTTATCATCATGTCCCCAGTTCCCAGCCGAGGGTTTGCATGGGGTCAGGATGGTATCAGCAAACATTTCTGACCAAATTGGGTAATGATGGTGTGTTTGCATTGAGAACTTGTGTTTGAGAGAGCCTGTGTGTGTGGTGTTTCAGAATGTTCAAGGCCCCTTAGGGACAGGGAGATGCCCAGTCCCTTGAAAAAGCTTATGGTTCTGCATTTGGCCATCAGAGTTCCTTCTGTCTCCTAAATCACCTCTGACTCCTTCTTGGACTGTGTCTCTGGGAGCCTCTCTTTGATTTCCTATGCCCTCTCTCTTCCTGGATGCACCTAGTGGGTAGATGGGAGGAGGGACAGGCCAAAGGTCGGTCCCGGTTTCTAGTGCTCCAGTGACAGGGGCGTACACATGTCACCTGCAGCTTCGAGAGCACCTGGCTAAGGGCCAGCGCATGCTGGCGGGTGAGGGCATGTCACAGGTGGTAAGAAGCCTGCAGGAGCTGCTGGCGCGGCGCACTTACTACAGCGGGGACCTGCTCTTCTCTGTGGACATTCTAAGGAATGTCACCGACACCTTCAAGAGGGCCACCTATGTCCCCTCTGCTGATGATGTGCAGGTACTACCCCACAGTGGCAGGGTCTGCTGGGGCAGCACAGGTGGCGGGTACCTCCTGACCCGCACCCCTCTTTCCCCAGCGTTTCTTCCAGGTGGTGAGCTTCATGGTGGATTCTGAGAATAAGGACAAGTGGGATGATGCTCAGCAGGTGAGGGGCTCAGCCTCCAGCTCTCTCCTCTCCTGACCCACCCCTGCCTCAGAGCCTCACACACTCTCTGTTCCCAGGTGTCTCCCGGCTCTGTGCACTTGCTGCGTGTTGTGGAAGACTTCATTCACCTCGTGGGTGATGCTCTCAAGGCCTTCCAGAGTTCTCTGATTGTCACGGACAACCTAGGTACAAGGATGCAGGCGGGGGAGGGGGGCGAGGAGGGGAGCTGGATACCACAGGACCATACTTCCCTGGGTGAGGGGTGCTCTGCTTTGCTCTTTTGTTTACAAGTCTTGTTTCCCATGCTTCTGTCTTTCCACCTCTTCCTCCCCTCCTCTGCTCCACTGTCTCTGCATCCACCTCGGCGCCACGCCATGCACCTCACTTCTGTGTCGGTTCCTGCTGTGTCTTCCCTGGTGTCCCCCCCCCCCTCTCTTCCCCCTCCCGCCCCCTCCCCCCCCCCCCCCCCCCCCCCCCCGTCTGTCTTTGATGTGCCCTGCCTGCCTGCCTTCCCTCCACTACAGTGATCAGCATTCAGAGAGAGCCCATCTCAGCAGTGTCCAGTGACATCACATTTCCCATGCGGGGCCGCAGGGGCATGAAGGACTGGGTGCGGCACTCAGAGGACCGCCTCTTCCTACCCAAGGAGGTGCTCAGCCTGTCCTCCCCAGGGAAGCCAGCCACACCTGGGGCAGCTACAGCAGGCAGCCCAGGCAGGGGGAGGGGCCCAGGAACGGTGCCCCCTGGCCCAGGCCACGCCCACCAGCGCCTTCTCCCAGCTGACCCAGATGAGTCCTCCTACTTTGTGATCGGTGCTGTGCTCTACCGCACCCTCGGCCTCATCCTCCCACCCCCCAGGTGAGTCCACCTGCAGCCGTGCACCTGGAGGGGCCCTGGCCTGCCTGTGGACATGGTCACTTCTCAGAAATATCCAGGGCTGGAAGAGTGTTTGCCTTGCAAGCATGAGGACCCCAGGACTTCTGGCAGCGGTTCTCAACCTTCCTAATTCTGTAACCCTTTAAATGAAGTTTAATGAATGCTGTGGTGACCCCCAACCAGAACATTATTTTCATTGCTACTTCATAACCATAATTTTGCTACTGTTCTGAATGTAAATATCTGTGTTTTCCGATGGTCTTTGGGGGTCGAGACCCATGGGCTGAGAACCACTGGCGTATGTAAAAACAGCCTGGCGTGTTGGCAATGCACTTGTATTTTCCGTGCTGGGAAGGCAGGAAGAGGTAGATCCTTGGGGCTTGCAGACCAGCCAACCTAGCCTGCTTCGAAAGTTGTAGGCCAGTGAAAGCCTGTCTTAAAAAGGACAGGTGGACAGTGCCAAAGAAACACCACCTGAGGTTGTCTTCATGAACACACGTGTACACCCACCTGCGTACACGCACATGCGCATACACAGATCCACAAACATGTAACACTCAGGCAGTTTCCAGAGGCTGTGCTGGTGTCCAGGACCTTGCAGACCGAGTGCTGGGCCCTCCCTTGGACCTTGGCCCTGGCAGTCCCCAGCCATGACAGATTAAAGTTTCCAAGTCTGAACACCTGCTGGCAGGAGCTGACCTCAGTACTTGTCCCCTAGGCCTCCGCTTGCTGTTACCTCCCGGGTGATGACAGTGACTGTGCGTCCCCCCACCCAGCCTCCCGCTGAGCCCCTCATCACGGTGGAGCTCTCCTATATCATCAATGTGAGTGAGGGACCAGGCGGGGACCCCAGGTATCTGCCCACTTCGGGCCTGAGGCCTGTCTCAGGGCGGTGGTCCGTGCTGGATGGTGGGCCTGATCTGTGTGGGAGCTGCTGACAGGCAGGAGAGATGGCGGCAAGGGCCAGTGCGCTACTCATCCTAGACTGTACACATCTTCTGCTCTCCAGGGCACCACCGATCCCCACTGTGCCAGCTGGGACTATTCGAGAGCGTGAGTTGGGGCAACCTTAGACCCTCTCATCAGAAATGGTCTCCCACCTAGAAGGCCAAAGGGTTCCTTGGTGCCATCCTTGGTCTGAGGGGTCAAGAGCACATCTTGGGCTCCCTCCTGTCATCTCATGGCTGTAGCCTTGCTCTGGATTTCACCTGTCTGGGCAGTAGTCGGCACTGGGTTCGGGGCCACAGTCATGGGCCCTGGGTTCACGCCACTTCTCCCTCATCCAAGAGATGCCAGCTCAGGGGACTGGAACACGGAGAACTGCCAGACCTTGGAGACCCAGGCAGCCCACACCCGCTGCCAGTGCCAACATTTGTCCACCTTTGCTGTTCTGGCTCAGCCACCCAAGGACCTGGTGAGTGGGAGAGAGGTGCCGGGGCTCGTCCAGGCCTCTGGGTGAGTGACCCGAAATGTGGCTCTGTACAGATGTGCTTGTGGGATCGCACAAGGACGGGGGTCTGATGTCGTTCGTAGTCCTAATGCCTGCGCAGGAGTGTATGGCGGTGGGTGAGTGAGAGCCTGTGTGCCTATGTGGGTATGTGCGTGCATCGGCTTGTGTCTGGAAGAGTGTGGGTGACTGAGTGTAAATACATCTGTGCACGTGTGCCCTTCTGCACGTGAGGAGCATGCCTGCTTGCATCAGATGGGGAGACTGGGTGCCCTACCTCTGCCCTCTCCCGGCAACCCATCTCCCACAGACCCTGGAGCTGGCAGGTGCTCCCTCGGTTCCCCTGGTGATCGGCTGTGCAGTGTCCTGCATGGCCCTGCTCACACTGCTTGCCATCTATGCAGCCTTCTGGAGGTAAGTCGGAGGTTGAGCAGGATGGGAGGTGGCCAGCTCTCCAGGGTTAGGCAGGCAGCCAATGTCTCTGCCTCTGCCCACTGTGCCCTGTCAGGTTTATAAAGTCAGAACGCTCCATCATCTTGCTGAACTTCTGCCTGTCCATCCTGGCTTCCAACATCTTGATCCTCGTGGGCCAGTCCCGGGTGCTGAGCAAGGCAGGTGCAGGCTCCTGGGGGGGTATGTGGGGAGGGGCATCCAAGGAGGGGGTGAGGGTGGCGAGTGCCTGCAAGTGAGGGTGGGTTTGTTTTTAATGGTTTATTTATTTTTATTTTATGTGCTTTGGTATTTTGGCCTCCATGTATGTCTGTGTGAGGGTGTCAGATCCCCTGGAACTGGAGTTATAGACAGCTGTGAGCTGCCATGTGGGTGCTGGGAATTGAACCCAGGTCCTCTGGAAGAGCAGCCAGTGCTCTCAACCGCTGAGTCATCTCTCTAACTCTGAGGGTAGATGTTTGTGTGGATGGCCTGAGGGATGGATACGGATGTAATGAGACCCATGTTGGTGAGGGTGTGTGTGTGTGTGTGTGTAGTGTGCAGGCATACTTGAAGGCGTTGGTGTGTGTGTACTCAGTAATGAGTGTTTGTATACATCAGTGAATGTGTGCATGAGTGCCTGGATGCATGTGTGTTGGGCAGGAGGCATCCAACCCCCCGTCTTGTCTGTGAGTCCTCTGTTGCCGCCATCTGCCTGCAGATGCTCCATGCTGACTCTCCCTCCTACCCTCCTTGGCCTTCTCTGCCCAGTGCCAGCCAGCACTGAGAGAGCCAGGTGTGGGGTTTTGCTCGGCTGTGACGTGGCAAGTGCTCCTGTATGTGCGTGGGTGGCCTGCCTGCCCGCCTCCCCGGATGCCTAGTGCTGTGTGCATGTCACCAGGCCCGTGTCGTGCTGTGTGTGGGTGCAGGAAGGCGGGGGTGCCTGGCAGGGCTCTTGGGGGGGGGGGTGCGGGCTCAGGTAGGCGGCTGGCCATGCAGCGCCTAGGCCCAGCAGTCAGTGTGGGAAGTTGGCAGCTCCCACCCTGGCCACTGCTCAGGGCCACTCCCTCCTGTTACCTCTCCCTGCAGGGCGTGTGTACCATGACAGCTGCCTTCCTGCACTTCTTCTTTCTGTCCTCCTTTTGCTGGGTGCTTACAGAGGCCTGGCAGTCCTATCTGGCTGTCATCGGGCGGATGCGCACCCGCCTGGTTCGCAAGCGCTTCCTCTGCCTGGGCTGGGGTGAGCAAGGCCAGTGCTGGACTCTGCTGTTGGGCCTCGAGTGGCCGGGGAAGCCGGGGAGGTGCTACCTGGACACTGGCCCAGCTCTCTGGGGATGGGGGTCAGCTGGGCTGGAGGGTGATAGGGAGGGTCCCCTCCGAGCACCTGCAGCCTTCTTACCTGTGACCCCCGAACTCCCCAGGTCTGCCGGCCCTGGTGGTGGCTGTGTCTGTTGGCTTTACACGCACCAAAGGATACGGTACATCCAGCTAGTACGTGTGCCTCCTGTGGTGAGGGTGGGGGTGGAGGGCTCTGTGGGTCTGTTGGAGGAAGTGGACTGGACATTAGGTCTTCCCAGGCTGAGGTCTTGACCTGTGCTTACTGCAGATCTTTGGGTAAACCTCCTTATCTCTGAGCCTCAGTTTCCCTGGCTGTAAAAGGACATGTTGGGATTGGGTCATTTCTAAACACCATTGCACTCAGGGGTCAGCTTACTTTTATTTCTGTGGGGTCCTGATGTGAATCTTTGTGGGAGAGGAAAGAGACTCGTCGTGACATGGCTGTGTTTCTCCTTGACTGGATGGAGGCTTAGTATTGACTGGTGATGTGGGCATGACTGCCTAGGGCCTGAGGTGGTGGATGAAGGGAGGAAAGGCTTGCTGGGTGTCTGATAGCCTCTTTTCTCCCCTGCCCCAGCTGCTGGCTTTCCCTGGAGGGTGGCCTGCTCTACGCCTTTGTGGGTCCAGCTGCAGTCATTGTCCTGGTACGTGCCCCTTCAGCATCCGGGGAGGGATATGGCCCCAGGGGGTCATCGGTTCCTTCTGCCTTCTCCCTGACCTCCAGCTCCCACCTGGGGGTGTCCTTGCCCCGAGGGCACCTGGTGATCCTGTCTTCCCCACTCGGCTCCACCGGGCCCCCAGGTGAACATGCTCATCGGAATCATCGTCTTCAACAAGCTCATGGCTCGAGATGGCGTGTCAGACAAATCTAAGAAGCAGAGGGCCGGGTAAGGGGAGGGTCTCTGCAACTCGGCCTTTCTGGGAAATGTGCAGGGAGGGGGAGCCGAGTGCACCTCGGAGACTCAGGGCTTGCTGATGCCAACCCAGGCTCCCCAACCTTGGGGCATCAAGGGTGCAGGCAAGGTGGGCACCCGGAGTGCTCCGCTGCAGCCCCTCGCCCACCCTAACCCAGCTCTCTCTCTCTCGTCTGCCCTCCCCTCCCACCCTTCTCGGGGCTCATTCTGCCCACCTCCCGGCTTCCCACGTGTCTCCCCCTTCTCCCATGTCTGTGCCACCCCCCCGAGGTCGGAGCGGTGCCCCTGGGCCAGCCTGCTCCTTCCCTGCTCAGCGTGTGGAGCGGTCCCCAGCCCCCTGCTCAGCTCAGCCTCGGCCAGGAATGCCATGTTAGTCGTGCCCCCTGGGGGGGGGGCGGTGGGGGCGGGCAGGGGCTAAGGAATGGGAGGGCAGTGCCCATGGTGGGGATTGGGAGGTATATCAGCCCAGTGTCCTGGAGAGCTTGCCCTGCCCTCGCCCGCCCCCCACCCCCAACTGCTACATGCTCTCTGGAGTTCAGGTCTGAGGTGGTTGAGGGTCATAGGAGTGACGTCTTACACAAGTTGCTGTGGTACTCTGCTCACCCTTCCCTCTGGTCCCTGTCCTTGTTCTGGCTTAATTTCCTACACAGGCACAGCTGCAGACTCCTCCCCCTCCTCTCACCACCCTAAGAATCTTAGGCCCTTAGAATTTTTGAGCTATTCAACCTTCAAATTAGAATAGTGGAACCTTCGAATAAACAGTCAGAAACTTGAGAGTGTTGGGAGGCTGAAACACACTCTTATCCGTCAGAGAATCTGACTTGAGTTTCAGGGGCCTTGAATCTCACCATCAGAGAGAGAATCATGGAGGAAGACAATGATCTTGAGACACCCCAACCTAGCAGCTAGGAATCTTAAAAACCCCAGCTCTGCAAGAGTAGAAAGGCCTCGGGCCCAACCCTCCTCTCAGGGCTGGATGTCCACCTGAGTCCTGCCAACCAGAAAGGGCACAGCTTCGTCACACACCTCAGGGGGCCTGTGGAGGCGGCTGGTGCCATCATTGCAGAGCTCCGTGATACTCAAGGAGCAGTGAGCTTCCTCTGCTTTGGGCTACCTCCTCCCTGTGCCCAGTCTGCTAAACCAGCAGATCAAAGTGTAGGCCTCAGAGTCTGCTCGCCAAGCTGGGTTTGTGTCCCAGCTCTCCTCTCCCTGTCCAGCTGGGCACACTCCAGTCTCCTCATCTGTCAGTTGGGATACTAGTCCCCGGGCCTGTTTGTTGGAGTTGTTTTGATCACAATTTGAAATAATCTATGTAAAGTGTTCAGTGGAGGGCCTGGCAGAGAATTGCCTGTTAATCAATGACAGCTCTTATTACTGTGATTAGAGCCTCTCTGGCTCTTGGCTCCGCCTCCAGGGCTTCAGAGGCACTGTGCCTCCACCCCAACCTTGCCTGGCTCAACAGCCCTGAATCTCTTTTCACAGGACAGGTCTTGGCCCCCTGCCTGCCCACTTTCTGCCTCAGCCTCTGGCTGTCGCTGCAGAGTGGTACCACCCTGCCCTGTCTGGAGCTGTGCCTGACCTCCGCTGGGGGTCCTGGGGGTGGGGCAGAGTGTGCTTCCATCTCTTCTTCCTCATGGGCTATAGCAGTTGTTGGGGCTGGAGAACAGTCCGTTGGCCTCATCCTTGTTGGTCTGCCTTTTGTCTCTGCAAGGGGGCCAGGGATGCCTAGGCTTGGTTCTGACCCCAGCTAGGATCCTTTTGCCCTGGGTTCTGAGCAACCACCAGGAGCCAGAGGTTCCTCCAAGCCTCAAGCTGGCTGGGCTTGACCCCCCTCTTCTCTGCATGGATTTGCGCTGTGGTGCCGTCCACGTGCTCTGCCTGTTCAGTCTTCCTGTCTGGGGGTCTGTCTCATACGCCTTTTACTGTGGCGGCCATCTTTCTTTGTTCCTCCTCTCCTTCTCTCCAGCCTTACTGTCTTGGGGTCTCTGGGGATGTAGTTCTGACCTGTGTCTTTTTCCAGAGCTTCCAAGGTGCTTCTGTGCAAGCCGGGCCCGAAGCTGCCCGTGTCTGCCTCTGTCTGCCCCTCTTCCCTCCTGTCTCTGCCGTCTTCACCCTTGCTTCCTAATACCGCCTCTGCGCCTGCTCAGTCCCACTGTGTCTGTGTGTCCCCATCCCTCCTACCCCTCAGGGCCCCTGCCCTGTAGTTCTGTCTTTGTCCTGTTTTTCCTCCAGTTCCTTGCCTCCTCTCTGCTTGGAAACACTCCCAAGATCCTGGAGTTTGGGTCCCTGCTGGTCCCCATGCTGAGGAGAGGCCCAGGCTCCTGCCACCCTGTCCCGTAGAGTGTCACTCTGACAAACTTTCTGCTGCTGTCCTTCTCAGGGCCTCACTCTGGAGTTCCTGCGTGGTCCTGCCTCTCCTGGCGCTTACCTGGATGTCGGCTGTCCTGGCCATGACAGACCGCCGCTCGGTCCTCTTCCAGACACTCTTTGCTGTGTTCAACTCTGCGCAAGGCTTCGTCATCACTGCCGTGCACTGCTTCCTGCGCCGAGAGGTGCCCAGGCTTGTCTCGAGTGCCCACCCCATGCTGAGCTGTGGCTTCTCCCCACTGTGTGGTACAGGGTGACCAGGGTGCTTCAGGCCCTTGGTGTGGGCACTTCTAACTTGGGTAGCCTTGAAGGCCTGGGCCTTCTTTAGCTCCTCCTCCGTGACTTCTCAGTCCAGGTGGCATCGCCTTCAGGCTCGATGCTTGTGTCTCCTTCTGGGTACCCCGGGGTGGGAGACCCAGCCCACTGTGGTGGCGTTATTATGGAGGCCTCAGGCCTAGCAAGTACTTCCTGTCCCCAGGTCCAGGACGTGGTCAAGTGCCAGATGGGTGTGTGTCGGGCTGATGAGAGTGAAGACTCCCCTGACTCATGCAAGAACGGGCAGCTGCAGATCTTGGTGAGTGAGCAGACCCCTCCTGCCATAAGCTCCTTACCTTCCGCATCCCATCTGAGGCGGGAAGGGAACAGCCTGGGTTTTAATTCAGGCTCAGCTGTTGACTCGGGGTGGCACTGGGCAAATCCTCCTCCTTCAGCTTCCTCTCTACGGTTTGAGGCTCTGTTGGGTGGCGCCCAGAGAAGAATGAGGAGCTGGGTGGGGGAGGGGCCTGAGCCTCCCCAACCCTGACACGTCTCTCCTCCCTCTGCCAACCTGCTCTCTCCCTCTCGACCTATAGTCAGACTTTGAAAAGGATGTGGACCTGGCTTGTCAGACAGGTGAGTCTGTTGGGTTGAGCTAAGAAGCCCTAGGCATGGCTAAGACAGGAGCCTCACATTCTGCCATAGCAGCCCCGATGGGGACCACTGTAGTGTCCTGCTTTGACAGACTGACAACTGGGAAGGCCAATTACCACTCGCCTCTGGGCAAAAACCTCCCCTCTCTAAGCCTCAGTTACATACTTAGTAAGGAGAAAATAGCATTGTCTCGGGGCACGTGGAAGGCCTAGGGCCTACGTGAATTACGGGACACCGAGTTTACGGTAGGGGCCTTGGCGTATGTTGGCCACTACATTTTTTCGTCACTTCACTGGCTTTCCCCGGCATCTCTTTCCAGTTCTTTCCCTAAGGTCTATGCTTCCTGGGGAATAGGGAAGAGCAAGGCCCTTTGACAGCCTTGGGGCTGTGGAGTAGACGTTAGGTCATGGACCAGGGCACTCGTGGGAACTCAGCCTTGGCTTTCCTACCTCCATCCCTTGGGCCCATGAGCCATTTGTCTTCCTGGGTCCCTCTTATATATTAGAGAATACCAACCACCTCCCCAGAAATCAGTTTCCCTCACTGCCCAGGCATGGAAGCTTAGTACCCACCCAAACCTGGGCAAGAGCATCACAGGGTCTCTGTCCCTTAGGGCTTACCTGTCCCTTCCACTTCTGTCCCCAGTGCTGTTCAAGGAGGTCAACACCTGCAATCCGTCCACCATCACTGGCACTCTGTCCCGCCTGTCCCTGGATGAGGATGAGGAGCCCAAGTCTTGTCTCGTGGGTCCTGAGGGTGGCCTCAGCTTCTCACCACTGCCTGGGAACATCCTAGTGCCCATGGCGGCCTCACCAGGTCTAGGGGAGCCACCACCCCCCCAAGAGACCAACCCTGTATACATGTGCGGGGAGGGTGGTCTACGGCAGTTGGACCTTACGTGGCTACGGCCGAGCGAGCCAGGCTCTGAGGGGGACTACATGGTGCTGCCCCGGCGGACATTGAGCCTGCAGCCTGGTGGTGGGGGCACAGGGGGTGAGGAGGCCCCAAGGGCCCGGCCTGAGGGGACCCCCCGGCGGGCTGCCAAGACGCTGGCCCACACTGAAGGCTACCCCAGCTTCCTGTCTGTGGAGCACTCAGGTCTAGGGCTGGGCCCTGCCTATGGGACTCTCCAGAACCCATATGGGATGACCTTCCAACCACCACCACCGACACCCAGCGCCCGCCAAGTACCTGAGCCAGGGGAACGCAGCCGGACCATGCCCCGTACTGTGCCTGGCTCCACCATGAAGCTGGGCTCCCTTGAGGTGAGGGGCTGTGGAGAGTGGGGAGGGAGAGTCTACCTACTGTATGCCTGAGACCATGTCTAAGTCATAGGCTGCAGCCAGGAAGGGACAGCTGTTATTCTCCCCCAGAGAAGTACTGGGAACGCATACCGTGTGCATCCCTCCTTCTCCTGGGGCTCACAGGACTCAGCTCCAAGGAAACTCTGGAGTGTCTGAATGCCTCAAATGGGCAAAGCTTCATGAATTCACTTACTAGTGCTCTGCTACCCCCTCTGGGGTGACTGGTTAGGATGAGCCCTTTCTGAAGGCAACTGTGGGTAACTCTCAGGTGCCCAATGGGTAAGGAAGCGGCTGAGCCTGGGCCTCTGCAGCATGTGGATCCGAGTCTGGTGTGGACTCGCTGACCAGCATCTCGATGCTGAGCACATTGCATGGTCTCTCTGAGCCTCGGCCTCCTTGTGGGTAAAGTGGGGTAGTACAGAGACCTCCTCTGTATTATTGTTTGGAGAACGGGGTGATGCAAGCCTTTTATTTATTTCCTTGTGTGCAGGGAAAGAAGAAAGTGCAGGGAAACTGGGAGATGCTGTTAGCACAGAAATTGGCCCTGGGTGCTGCCCTGGACCTCTAATGAGAAAATGGTAGCCCCCCTGTTTCCTCTGGCCTGCCCCCTGCAGACCATCCCTGGGAACACGCAGATTAGTAGAAACCCAAAGTAGAACTCCAGGACATTCTAGAACTCTAATTGGAGGAATGAGGGGGATGTGGATAAGGAAAGAGGTTGGAGTTGCAGCTTGTACACAATTAGCTGCTTGTGTCTAGCCTGGAAAAGTTGCTCCCTGTCCTCTGCACAAAGACAATTAAGTTAGCAGCTAGAGGGGTCACAAGTTTAGCTTTGTGCCTAAAATGTTCCTTGAACATTTGGTGTCTGCTCCTGCCACAGATGGCAACAAACAGGAAGGCGTTCACAAAGATGACAGAAAAGATGACGTCAGTGATGGGAAGGCAGTGTGCTTAGCGCTGGGGTAGGCTTTGTTCTGTGGGCACCTGCCCATGGCTGGACCACTGGGGAGGGCCCAGTGCCGGGCGGCCGGCCTTCTTGTGTGGGAGGTAGTAATAAATGTGGCAGAAGCGCGAGGGGTCAAAGGTGGTGTCCAGAATAGTATGGGCCCATTGGAGGTACAGGCGTGGGTCTGCTTTGCCTCTGGAGCCCTGTGGGTAGGGACAGTGGAGCCGTTACCTGTAGAAAGAGATGTAGCTAGGGATGGGCAAGTGATGGAGAGGCAGGGTGCATGGCGGAGGCAGAGAAGGTGGGAAGGTAGGAGGAAAATCAAGAGAGTAGAGTCAGGTTGGGGAAATCCACATTACAGTCTTAGCATCACCTCTGAGGGTCTGGGACCAAGCAGCCAGTCCCTTCCCTTCCCTTCCTGGGTCTCAGTTTCCCCATCTCACTGGGACAGTTGGCCTGGGTCTCATGCGTCCTCTCAATCCCAGCATTCTAAGACTCTGAGGTCTCCTTGAGTGGCGTTGGATGTCACTGAGCTTGTTGGGGCCTTGCAGGTGGCCTTTGCCAGGTGAGGCCAGAAGTGCATGAGGAAGCAAGGAGTCAAAAGAGGCCAGGTGGGGGCAGATGGGCTGGGCATGGAAAGCCCAACATTCTGTTTGCAGGGCAAGTGCAGGGTTCCAAGGAGAGGGGAGGGCATATGGGGCAGAAGAGAAGGCTAGAATCCAGGGCACAGACAACAAGCGTGGGCTGTATGGTCCTATATGGTGGTAGCCTGCCTCTTCACAGCTGACCTGTGTTTACGTCCACATGTGTGCTCTGAGCAGCACATCTCCCCACGTGTGTGCATTGCAGACCTCTGCTGCTGTGCTTGCTGTGACCCCAAGGACTAGCCCATAAGATAACAGATTCTCAACTCTAGGGTCTGGGTGGGGGAAGGTGCCGTAGAGTCCTGGGGCCCAAGGGTCCCCGTGCAAAGCTCTTCTCTCATGGCCTGCTTGTTGCCCCATAGCGAAAGAAGCTTCGGTATTCAGACTTGGACTTTGAGGTGAGTGCTGGTGCTGGGAGGGGGGTGTGTCCCCAGAAGGTCGATTCCTAAAAGTACCCCAAGTCCCATTGCAGAGCCCAATCCTGGGTCACCAAGCCTCTGGATTCCCTGGCAACTCCTCCACTATTCTGCTCACACCCATTGCTCTGAAGCAGAAATGGGGGGGGGGGTAGTGAGGGAGGGAACGAGGGAGGGAGAGAGAGAGAGAGAGTGAGTCAGACAGACAGACAGACAAGAACACACTCTAGCCTTGCCCCAGAGGGCGTAGCAGGCCCAGAGTAGAGGAGACTGAGGGGTGTCTACAGTGCTGCCCAGAGAAGCACTCCTCTGACTCCCAAGTGGCCCCTAGAAGGTGATGCACACCCGGAAACGGCACTCGGAACTCTACCATGAACTCAACCAGAAGTTCCACACTTTTGACCGCTACCGTAGCCAGTCCTCAGCCAAGGTGAGGGCTCCTCTGTTGTTGCCCCTGCCCATAGCACCAAGTGCATGGTCCCTGAGGTGGGGCCCTGACACATAGTCCCTGTTGGTAGAAGGAGATGTGATAAGAGTGTGTCTTTGGGCAGAATGGAACATGGACTGCTCAAGTTCTCCTGGGCGGAGGCAGGGAAGGGGGGGGGGGCGGGTAAGGCGGGCTCTGAGGGGCTCCTGTCCTGCTCTCCTCACTTGCCTGGGTAATCACAGCTTGCCTGACCAAGGGCCTGCCTGCCATAAGCAGCGGTTTTAGGGTTGCATGGGGGTGGGAAGGTGCCACAGAAAGCAGACATGAACAGGGTCCCCCACAGTTGGAAAAGGAGGGCGTGCACACCACTGCCGTAGCAGTCAGTAAGGCTCAGAAGCTAGCCTGACACCTGGCCACTGGGTGACACTGGGCAGTCTCAACCCTCCTGGGACTTCCTGGGTTTGCTCTGTACGGTGGATGAGAGGGTTACCACAGGCTCACCCTGCTCCTTCCACAGGAGAAACCCAGCCCTGGGGAACGCCCTGGCCTGTCCCAGCACAGGAGACATCAAAGCTGGAGCACCTTCAAATCTATGACACTGGGCTCACTGCCCCCCAAGCCCCGAGAACGGCTGGCCTTGCACCGGGCAGCAGCCTGGGAGCCCACAGAACCGCCAGACGGCGACTTCCAGACAGAGGTGTGAGTGTCATGCCGGACTGCCCACTGCACAGAAATATATATCTATTTTCACACTCCACTTTGGAACTACCAGGAGCCAGCGCCCCTCCCCCTCCCGAGGCTGGGCAGGAGGTGCAGAGGACTCAGCCTGGCTGGGGGCAGCCAGACTGGCAGGACTTGGGGGCCAGGGCCCCTCTTTGTTCTCAGAGGTCCCTCAGGCACCCACTGGAGCCTCTTCTTTGCCCCAGCCTGTCTGTCCCTGTCCTGGGCTGGGGAGGGGGGAGGGAAACTTTGTTGGGAATAAACTTCACTCTGTGGATTTGGCTGCTCTGTTGTTTGCCGCTCCTAAGCCGAACCTAGGCCTGAGACCCCAACTTTGTTCCCCTAGCTCTGTAGTTGTGTAATGGGGTCAGGCCAAGCCTGACTGAGAGGGGCTAGCTGCATGCTGAGCCTGACTTTGGCCCTTACTCTCTTTGTACAACCCCTTATTTGATCTGGGCAGTGTGGGATGGTGACTGAGTGATTGTCCCAGTCATGGCTGCCTTTCATGGCAGGGCCCAGGCTGCTTGCACTGGGTTATTGTCAGGGGACAGGAGTGTCAGGAACACCACACGCATGTCCCCAATTCTTCGAAGCATCCATGCTGGCAAGTTTTGCACATTTTGTGGATACAAAATGACGTTAAGAGATTGGAAGTGATGTGCTCAGGGCCACGGTCAAAGGCAGAGTCTGTGTTCACACCCAGGCTTGGCGGAGATAGCATTTCAGCTCAGCTTTTTGGGAGTTACCTTCACAGCTGCAGTGGAGCTGTGAGGAGCTGGATTGTGGTGGAGCCTCTGGTGTGGTATGGGGCTGCGGCTGGGAAAGCAAGGCGAGTTTGGTGCTGGAGGGCGGGGCTCTGAGGCTAGTTGCTGGATTGTATTCTTCACGCGTCCGAGTTCCTGGGCACCAGTACAAGGGGGCATGGGATCAGCATGTGGAAGGTCTCGTGGTGCGTGCTAGGATTCTTGCAGGAGCTAAAGATGCAGCAGTGGCTACAGACATTGCTTGCTAGCCTGGTCGTTTAGTAACATGCCCACCTCTGGACCCTTAGGGGCTCTTGAGACAAATCTAGGCCCTTGGGGGAGCTGAGGGAATGGGAATCTAGGAAGAAAGGACTGACCACTGGGGTGGGATATCACAGCTGATGGCTTCAAACTGGCTAGAGGAAGGGTGTGGACTACTTTTTCCATTCTGCAGGCTTCAGCACAGGCTTCTCAGTCCCATTGGAATCCTGCCTGAAGTAGGTCCTGGTCAGAGGAGGTGTGGGAATAGAGTCCTCCCAGGACTGTGCTCCTAGCCCTAGTACCTTGTCCTCTCCCTAGGGTTCAGTTATACAAAGTGTTCACTGGGGGCTCTGATTGAGTCCCAGACAAGTGTTTAAGTTCCTTGTTTTACAGATGAGGAAATCGAAGCTCAGAGATTTGGGGCTTTTCCCAGCTCCCCCAGCTTACGGGGACACTGGGTTTGATTCCTGGCTACCAAGGGAGGTAGGGGAGGGAGGAGGAAACCAATCTCTCACAGCTTGTGAGTGACTAATTGGGATGTGGTGGAAAGGACGTAGAACCTAGTATCAGCCAGCGAGGCACAGGGAACTTTGCTCACTCAGGAATACACACACAGGGCAAGGACAGACGTGGGTGTAGAAGACTGGCTGTGGGTGATGGGCTGAGTCTCAGAGAGCTCCATTCCCTCCCTGCTTGCTCCATTCTCTTAGGTAGTTTTTTCTCGCCTCCTGGGCTAAACAAGGCTTCCCCTGCCATCACTCTGCCTTGGCCCCAAAGGGGAAGAAATTTTTCTCTGGAATTCCAATTAGAAAATGTCCAAGGGAAAAAAAAATTTTGATTCGTCCCAGGAACTGTGATTGGCAGCCTCTTTAGGAGCCCTGGTGAGGGAAACTAGTCTCAAAGTCCGCAGGGTGGGGAGGGGATGCTTGTTCCTAGAAGGGGGTGATAGGGTTGCACAAACAAATTCCCCTGTCTGTGCCAGCAGATCCCACTTCACACCCTTGCCACATTCTTCAGCTGCCCCCTGCCACCTCTAATGGAGTTCTTACTGCCTTTCCCTCTGCTCCTGTCCCTGCCTTTCCAGCCCTGGGCTGAACCAGCTGTCACCTCCTGTGGGCTCTCCGGGGCTGATCTGTGAGGTGCAATCCCCCCACTCCATGCTTACTTTCTTCTCATTGAAATTGGGTCCACCATGCTGACTCTGCTCCCTCAGCAGCCACAGCTGCCAGCAGAGGCTCCTGACAGTTTTGAGACCTACCAGGTCCATGGGCAGGGGCTGAGCTTTGTTAGGTTGGGGCTGTGCCCTGCCTCACCCCCAGCCCCCACTTCCACAGGCACTGGCCTGCCTGATGACCTTGGGCAGGTCACTGGACATTGTCTGAATTTCCCTTGTTTTGAAGGGAGAGACTGGAGACTGAACCCAGAGCTTTTAAGGATGCTGCCACTCAAACCAGATGTCCAGCCAGACTTGAGCTCCCATCCTTGGCCTGATGGCCAGTCCATTTGCGCTGACTTCTAACACTCTGCATTTCTTTCCTGGACTTGAATGTCCCTTCATCATCCTCATGTTCTTTGCCTCCAGTCTCCAGTTCTTCACATACATGGCACCACAGATCTGGTGGTCCATTGCCCAGTGCAATGCCATGTGTGGTCTGAGGATCAGTCAAGAAGGCAAAGCCCTTAGGGACATAGCTGTTTCCCATCTCTCCTGACCTTTCTCTCACCTCCATGCCTTTCCTCCCACCTCTCCTCTTATCTACTGAATTGGCAAACTCCATTCTTCCTGTCTGTGACCGTGACACTGTCCCTGAGCCCCTGGGCTCAGCAAACACCACTCATTGGGCCCCTACAGCCTGTGTGCATTGTTACTGTTGCCATGGTCACACAGAATGGCTACCATGTGCATCCACCTGGTTCAGGCATGTGCACTCAGTCAAGGAACAGAAAGCCGATCTCAGCAGACTTTTAAGAGGATGGAATTTGCGGGCAGTGGTGGCACACATCTTTAATCCCAGCACTCAGGAGGCAGAGGCAGGCAGATCTCTGTGAGTTTGAGGCCAACCTGGCCTACAGAGCAAGTTCTAGGACAGCCAGGGCTACACAGAGAAACCCTGTCTTGAAAAACCAAAAACAATAAACAAAGAGGACAGAATTCATAGAGCTCACTGAGCCTTGCTCTCCTCATCCACCCTACAGTTTTTGAAAGGGATCAAAGCCAGAGCCTGCGAATACTAGGCAAGCATTCTAACCACTGGGGTGTGGCTCAGTGGTAGAGTGTTGAGTGGTGGGAGGTAGGAATGAGGAAGGAAGTTGGGGGAATGTTTTGTAGGCAGTAAATGCTCCTTTAGCAGTCCTTGGACCTCTGTGGGATCTTCACTACCCCTCGTGGGGTGCTGCCCATGGTGCTGAAAGGACTCCCTAGGTCAAGACAGCAGGCACTCTGAGATCTGCACCTGTCCTTACCTTGCAGATGTCAGGCTCCTATGGCAGACACACCATGCCTTCTTCCACTGAGAGAAGGCCCTGGAAATGATACATCATGTTTACAATTTTCAGATAGCCATTTAAAGAATTTTTTTTAAAAGTTAAGCCAGGCATGGTGGCCCACACCTGTAATCGCCCCACAAGAGTCTGAGACAAGATTACCATGAGTTCAAGGCCAGCCTAGGCTACATAGTTCCAGGCCAGCCTGGACTAAAAAATGAGACTCTGTCTGAAAAGACAAGGTTTAAAAGGTTGAGAATAACTGTAACTATATATTTAACACAAAATATTAAAATTATGAATTTTTTCTGGGGAGAGACATAGTCTTGGGTAGTTCAGGCTGGTCTCAAAATTGCTGAAAGACTGAGGCTGGCTTTGAACTCCTGATCTTCATATGTCTTCATCTTTCAAGTGCTAGAATTACAGGTACGTGCCATTATAACTTGCTTAAACACCCTTTTTAAAAATATAAGATCAATATAAAAATTACCAAGGAAGTTGGCTTTTATTTATTTATTTTTAGTCAGAACAGGGTCTTGCTCCATAACTCAGACTGGCCTTGAACTCACAGTCCTCTCTGCCTCATGTATCCTTTTTCATACTTGGATTCTCATGTGCATATGTCATACATCTCAATGCCATACTACACATGCTCAGTACCCACATGTGGCTGGTGCCCATCATGTGGTGCAGCATAGCGTAGTCCGAGCAGAGGCAGTACCTTTGGGCAAGCCCCTATGGTATCTGGGCAAGCCCATGTGGTATCTGGGCAAGTCCAAATGGTATCCTCTGAAAAGGAGGAGCCTTACTGTGACAGTCCCCACTGGAACCAGGGAGGGTCCCAGGAGGTGATGTAGGATAAATTCCTAACACAGTGCCAAGTCAGCGCTCATGGAACCTGGTGTTCTGGAGATCTGGTGGGGGCAGAGGTGGTGTGGGAATGTAGGAGACAGTCCCGAGGACACCTGCAGCTGGGATCTGACTGCCTTGGGGGCGGGCAAGGTACCCTTTCTCCTCGCCCTCACCCTATCTTTCACCTGAAACCCCAGGTCCTGGAAGAAAGCAAACAAGTTGGGGCTGGTGTTTGAATGCACACATTAAAACTCAATTGGGTTTAATTTTCTTTCATTAGGTACCAATTAATAGGAAATTAGGTGGCCTGAGGGAAGACCTATGGCAGTTGCTGCTGACTTCTGCCTCTGGACTCCTTGTACTCTGGGCTTCCTCATGCCCACACTGGCTACTTCATGGGGGCCATGTTGGGGTTTTCTAAAGCCAATCCCCAGTACCTCCATATTCCTCCTCTCACTCCCTTAAGGCCGCCTGCTCCAGTATGAACACCAACCTCTTAATTCCTGAAGGCGCATGCTCAGTGTGTAGGGCAAGAAGAACGTGGGAAGCCAAGGAGGATGGGAACAGAGGCCCAACATGGCGAAATTTGCATATTAACAGGGTTCTCTGGGTGGGTGGGGAAATGTGAAGGAGGCTGCAGAGGCTGGGAAGCCATTCCCCGGAAGGAAACTGAATAGGGACTGCGGCTGGGGAGAAAGGTGGGCTCTGTGCGTGCCCCTTCCTGTGGGTGGGGCAAGGGAAGGAGTGAGGCTCTCAGGCCGCTCTCTTACCCACCATGCCACTGGCTTAGGAGCTCAAGAAGACCTGGAGAGGTGGCTCAGAGGGTCAGAACACTGGCTGCTCTTCCGGACGTCCTAAGTTCAATTCCCAGCAGCCACATGGTGGCTCACAACCATCTGTAATGAGATCTGGTGCCCTCTTCTGGTGTGCAGGCGTACGTGCAGGCAGAACCTTGTGTACGTAATAAATAAATCTAAAAAAAGAAAAAAAAAACTGCTTTGGGAAAGACAGTCGTGGATTTGGCCTTGGGCATGTTACTAACATACTTAAAGGGAGATATCAGGAGAAAGTAGGTGGTTGGACACACAGGGCTGGAACCCAGGAGGGCTAGAGACAGTGACGAGGCAGGAAGCTGGGTTGGAGTGGGCTATTGAGCAAGTGGGAGGGGAAGAAATGAAAGCGATGTAGACAGTTCCTGACACAAAGCTTTGAAAAGGGGAGAGAAAACTCCGGGCCTGCTGTGGACGCAGGAGGTGAATTCTCTGGAGAGAATGTTGTTCACCCGCCCCCAACTCCCTGCCAAGTTCCTACATAATGAGAAATAACCAGCCCTACCATGCTGAGGCAGGGTCCCGAGACCCAGTAATGGGGCTCTCATCACAGGGATCGATTTAAGCTCATTGGTTGGGCTGTAGGCCAGCCACAGTTCCTGGAGAGGGGAGGAAGGGAGTACTGTGGGTGGGGGCAATTGATAAAGCCTGGGGCCTAAGGCCTGTGGGAGGAGGATGCTGGGCTCCATGAGAAGGAGGAACAAGTCCCCCCCCCCCCCAGCCCCTGCTTCTGCTCCTCCTAAGCAGGCAGGAGCAGGGGGAAATCCTCCCCACAGGCCTCAGCTTCCCATAGTGCCTACTCCAGGCTGGTATGCCCCCTTCTGCCATGGTGGCACTGCACAGCTCCAGCCATCAATCCAGGCGTCCCTAGAGTCAACCAGGAAAGTCAATATTTAATTTGGGCACCATGTTAATGCCATCGATCGGCAGCCCCCTCCCACCTCTGCTTCCTCAGGCTTGTTTGTCTCATCCCACTCACTGCCTGCTCTGGGGTGGGCTGCTAGAATGCAGTCGAGGCTCAGCTCAGCTTAGAGTTGGCTGGGAGACACTGGCCTGTACAGGGGTGCTGTTCTGAGACACCCTGCTTCCTATCCGAGTTTCCTGAGAGGACAGTGAGGTTGGGAGGGGGGTTGGGGGTGTGTCAACTTTTCTCCTAGCTGGGGACTTGAGTCTAATTCCCTTAGGGTCCATACACAGAGTAGATGATGCTGTGGAATCCATATGAAGACCCTGAGATGAGGGTCTCTCTCTAGATCCTAGAGGGGAGACTGGTGGCAGGGGGTGGGGTGGGGGAGTATTGAGCTTAGAGGCTCAGAATGCAGTCCAGCAGGAAAAAAAAAAAACAAAAAAAACAAAAAAAAAAAACAAGGAGGAAAAAGGAAGAGGAGGAGGCTGAAGCAAGGGCTCCCTTCAAGGCTGGGCTGGTCTCCCCTCACCTCCCACCAACACAGGCTCTTATGTAGCCCAGACGGGCTTTGATCTTACTACATAGACCCCTCCTGCTCTGGAACTGATTGCTCATACCCATGTCTGTTCCCTGGTAGCAGAAAATGACCTTGAACGTCTGATCCTCCTGCCTTTGTCCCCGGAGTAGTAAGATTATAGGTATGAACTACCATGTGGAGCTGGAGATTGAACCCAGGGCTTCTGGTGTTTTATTCTGGCGTGTTAGATAATTGCTCTACCAGCTGAACTACATTTCCAGCCCCTCCACTTTGTTTTTGTCGGGTCTGTGGATCAGATGGTGTACTGTTCCTCTCAGAGAAACACCATATCACTGGGGGGCACTGTCTGGCAAGGCCTGACACCTAGCCCAGGGTGACTCGGTGTGCAGTCTATGTCCAACTTGGAACACATCAGCCAGGCAGCCACAATGTATAAAATTATGCTGTGATGAACATATCCAGAATTTTGCCACTTAAAATCCCAAAGATGTTATTTTTATTTCAGATAGGTGAATGTGCTTTGCTTCATGGGCTAGTGTAGCTTGAATGGAAAGGCCAGACTCTTCTAAATGGATAGCATATTTACATGTGTTCACCTGGTCCAGATGACCCCTGTCCTGAGCTATCCAATGACTCCTCAATAACTCAGATGATCTACTCTGGGCCTTTGAGTCAAGCTTTGTGCTGGGAGAGTGTGACTTGGCCATTCGGTAAATATTGTCCGTACTGGGTCACACGTGGGGCATTGATAACACAGAGATGAGGAATATACAGTCTCTAAGAAAGATACCAAGGTGAGGAAGCTGGGGAAAGCCATAGGTAGTCTTCCCAGGCCTCTGATTGTCCTTTGAATGAATGTAAGTCTTCTGTCACAGCCCAAGAGACCCAGCACGACTTGGTACCACCACTGCTCACCAGTGTGTCTACTGCTCTTCTCAGACTCAACTGTGGCTACTTTGGCTGCTCCTGGAACTTGTTTCATGGTTTGTCTCTTGCTTGGACCTTTGAATTTGCTGTATCCTCTGCTCCAAAGACTTCCTACATCTCCCCTTTCTCTGGTTCCTGATAGTTTGTTGTTTTGGACACAGGTCAAACTATGTAACCCTGGCTGGCCTTGAACTCAATTGTGATCCTCCTGCCTCAGCCTCCCAACTTCTGTAATTACAGATGTGCATCACCATGTTCAGGCCACTCTTTGGTTTTTTAAATATTTACGGCAAATGACCGCTTCTGCTGGCCAGGATGCAGGGACAGGGGAACACTTGTTTATTGCTGGCGGGAGTGCAAACTGGTCCAGCCACTATGGAAAAGAGTGCGTTGGTTCTTTAGGAAACTGGGAATTGATACAGCTCAAGCTCCAGCTATAGCACTTGGGTATATACCCAAAGGACTCTACATTCTACTACAGAGACACTTGTCCAATCATGTTCATTGCTGCTGTATCATAACAAACAGAAATTGGAAACAGCCTAGATGTCCATCCACTGATGAATGGTAATGGAAATGTGATACACTCACACAATGGAATATTATTCAACTGTTAAGAAAAATGGAATTATGAAAATTTCAGGTAAATGGATGGAGCTAGAAAATTGCCTGAGTGAGGTGACCCAGACACCAAAAGACAAATATTATATATTTTCTCTTATATGTGGATGCTAGCTTTCAAGTCTTCCATTTGTGGACTATAATCTGAATAACCACAGAGGTGAGTTACCTAGTAAGGGGCTAGAGGAGAGGAGAGGGTCTCTCAAATAAGCGGAATTAGGATACATCGTCCTGGAGAGACAACGGGGAACTGGAGCAGGAAGAGTGGAAGGGAATGGTTGAGAAAGGTAAATGGGGGAATACGGGGAGGGACAGCCATACTAAAGGGCATTTGAAAAGCTGTGTGGAAATCTACTATGGTGATATTTTAATTGTACTGAAATGTGATTTTATTTGTATGTTAATAAATAAAGTTGCCTGGGGGTCAGAGCTAATAGCAAGCCATAGCAGAAACTGGGCGGTGGTGGTGCACGCCTTTAATCCCAGCTCTTGGGAGGCAGAGCTAGGCGGATCTCTGTGAGTTCAAAGATACAGCCAGCATGGAGACACACACCTTTAATCTCAATACCAACTATAGAAGACCCGGGGGTTTGTACAGACAGGCAGTGACGAGGAGGTCATGTGGTTGGGTTTACAACCAATGAGAAGGCAGAATAGAAAGTCTATAAAAAAGACAGACAGGAAGTAGGTCTCTTTGCTGAAGAGGACAACAGCAGCAGTGAAGGGTAAGGTTTTCAGCTCTGACCTCTTAGGCCTTCATCTCTGCATTGGCTCTGTGTTTCTTATTTAACAAGACCGTTCTCTACAATCTACTACTGTAGAAGTGTCCTAAAATATATACATATGTGAAATGAACCTAAATGGAGTCACCAAATAGCAGAAGAGACGATGCCACAACTAGACATCTTATGCCACCAAGTAAAACTTCCAGTGCCAGGAATGGGTTACATCTTGTTGAGTCACTGGCCAAAGAGGCTCCATGGAAACTCCAACATCACAGGCTATTGCCAAGGCTATTACTCGCCACAACCTGGTGGTAAAACGCTGTTGCTGAAGACAAGACTTACATATGTCATTGAACACAGAGCTGTCGAGCCGGTGCCTAACGAGAAGCTTCTCCCCTAAGGACCAGTGTTCATGATACTGGAAGGTACTCTGCACACTCCCCGAGGAGGACGGTGATCGTCAATATCTCCCACCTACTATTCCTCTAATCTGTAACAGTGACCTGCCTGTAAAGACACACTGGTGCAATAGTGGTACCAACGTTGCAGGAGTAACCAACGATGTTCTGATTGGCTTTAAGGCCCACTCCACAAGATGGGACACATACTTGACACTGCTAAAGTGGCCAAGAACTGAGACTAGATAGGCCATAGGCCTAAGGTAAAATCTAATACTATTCTTCTGCTAAAGGAACATAACAATAAAAAGAATCCTAATGACATTCTGCTTTACCCATACATCAGTGCCCACTCAGCTCTCATCAGAAAGGCTTCTTCCCGCAGTAAATGGGAACTAACACCGAGACCCATAACGGGACAACGTGCAGAGAGTGAGAGACTTTGGAGCACTCAGCCCTAGATGGGATGTCTTCATCAAAGCCCTTCCCTCAAGGATCTGGAATCTATGTGGAAAAAGAGGTGGAAGGATTACAAGAGCCAGAGGTGATGGATGGCTTCAAGGAAACAGTGTCTTCCACTGATGCATAGATGAACTCACAGACACCATGGCAGCATGCACAAGACCTACACAAGTTCAAACCAGACAGGCCTCAGGACTGAGAGGTGGAAGTGGACACAGGGTCCCACTTCCTAACCAAGAAAGTATCTGCAATTGATACTTTCTGGCAAAGGAAAGATCAGTTATCTTCAACTTTATTGGGTATGTTAACCACACATCAGGGCAGGTCCATTCCCTAGGAGTAGATGACCAACCAGCACAGAACAAAATCAACGATACTTTTTGTCTCATTTTGCTTTGTTTGGGCACTTTTTGTCTTATTGGTCTTTCCTTGTTTATTTTTATTTTCATTTTTGTAGAATTTTTGTGTGTTTCTTGTTTTGTTATTTTTATTTTATTTTATTTTGAATTTTTGAGACAGGGTTTCTCTGTGTAACAGTCCTAGCTGTCCTGGAACTCACTTTGTAGACCAGGCTGGCCTCGAACTCACAGAGATCCACCTATCTCTGCCTCCCAAGTGCTGGGATTAAAGGTGTGTGCCACCACTGCCTGGCCTATTCTGCTTATTTTGAAGAAAGAAAAAGGAAAAGAACATAAAGTTGGGTGGGTGGGGAAGTGGGGAGGATCTGAGGGGAACTGGGAGAGGGAAAATACGATCAAAATATATCATGTGGAAAAAAATTTAGTAAAGAAGATAAATGCATAAGATTTATTTATTCTATGTGTATGAATGCTTTTCCTGCATGTATGTATGTGTACTACATGCCTTCCTGGTACCCATGGAGGTCAGAAGAGGGCACTAGATCCCCTGGAACTGGAGTTACAGATGGTTGTGAACCACCATGCAGGTGCTAGGAACCAACCCAGAGTTCTCTGTAAGAATAAACATTCTTAATCACTAAGCCATTTCTCCAGCCTCCTAACATACTCTTGATGACAGCTACAGTGTTTTCCAGAAGTGCATGGTTGTCTCTTGCCCTCTTTGAATCATTAAGAACAATAACAACAATTATATACGTGTATATATATAAAATTTATTGTGTGTGTGAGCACGCACATATCATTATGTGCATGTGGAGATCAGAGAACAACTTGTGGGACTCAGTTCTCTCTTCCCACAATATGGGTTCCAGCACTGAACCAGGAAGTCAGGCTGGGTAGTAAATGCCCTTACCCACTGAGCCATTTCACTGGTCCTGGATCAACTTTTTAAAATTCACATCATTTAGCCAGGTGGTAGTGGTGCATACCTTTAATCTTAGCACTCAGGAGGCCGAGGCAGGTGGATCTCAGTGAGTTCGAGGCCAGCCTGGACTACAAAATGAGTTCCAGGACAGCCAGGACTGCTACACAGAGAAAAAAAAAAAGCCACATCATTTTACTCTTTCCTTAGTACTGTTTCTTTTGGCATGAAATTATATCTACTATGTTCTTCCTGTCTCCCCCACTGGCCTGTGAGCTCCTGAGTAAAGAACAGGGTCAAAGGAGCACATCATAGGAACTTCAGAGATAATCCTAAATGAAGGAATGAGGAGACACTGGGAAGGAAGCGCCCAGAAAGAAAATGGAGCTAAGGGTCTGGGTCTTGGTGGCTGGTCTGCTGCAGGCAGGCTGTGTCTGGGTCTACAGCTGGGGTGGGTGGGGTAGGAGGCCAAAGCCTCCGCAGGCCTCAGAAAGGGGGAGCCCCACAGGACACCAGCCTCAGGGCATGCCTATTGCAGAAGGCTCACTCCTTGAATATTAACTCGCTGCTGGACTGGCAGCCCTTACTGCTTCTGAATTTTTCACTGTCAAGGCCAGTGGCTGACTGGGGCTGGGGGGTTGGGAGGACCAAACACCTGCATCCGGAAGACGACATACTTTTATGTGTGGGTCACATGCGACTGCTTAGTAGGGGCTTGCTCCCAGGTGGCTGTGTGCTTTGCTATGTGCATCTACATGTCTGAACATGCATGGCTTCCAGTTGGCCTGCAGGGACACAGGTGAACTGGGTTTTATAGTCTATCACCACCAAGCTCAAATGAGGGAAGAAGGTAACCCAGGGACCATTGCGTCCCATTGTGCAGACAGAGGGAAACTGAAGCCAGAGGGATGCTTAGGTTACACCAATAGTCCAAGAGGGACAGAAAGCCATGCCACTATGCTGGGCACAGAGGACTTGCTATACCAGAGAAGCCCAGGGTTCAGCCTGCAGAGGAGACAGACATGGATATGAAACAATCGGTTCCAGAGCAGGAGGGGGTCTTGTTCTGCCTTGCAGGGAGGGGGAGAATGTTAGAGAAGATGGGGAAGGGAAGCCTTGTGCTGAACTTATACTAATTGAAAGCTCAGCAGGCAGAGAGAGGGGAAAGGGCACCAGAGGCGGAGATGCCGCATAAGCAAAGGCATGGAGGCATGAAACAACCTGGCAAGTTTGGAGAATTACAAACAGTGCCATTTGGCTGGAGAGGAGCCTGCATGGAGGGCGGGCTGCAGAGACAGGCTGCGAGGGAGGTGGGCTTCGACCCCAGGAGGCTTGGTGGGCCCTGAGAGGGGACTGTGTATTAGCTTCTTTGCAGGGCTATAGGGATATCCTCATACCCCACTGCAGGCTATAGGGGTATCCTCATGTACACCACTGCAGGCTATAGGGATATCCTCATACCCCACTGCAGGCTATAGGGATACCCTCGTGTACACCACTGCAGGCTATAGGGGTATCCTCATGTACACCACTGCAGGGTGA
>CABHPQ010000284.1:3539-14848 GCA_902168405.1 Peromyscus aztecus
GCTCCCACCTGGTGAAGGTGCTCCCACCTGGTGCAGGGCTCCCACCTGGTGAAGGTGCTCCCACCTGGTGCAGGTGTTCCCAACACTCTGTTCCCATTGTCCTTGTTTCCCTCTCAACTCAAATAACCCTTCACTGCCTGTCCATTCTCTCCATCTCCTTCCTTGCTGTCTTCTCACAGGAAGTGACTCATCTGTTCCGCTGGGTGATCAGGGATGAAGCCTCAGAGATCTGTCTGTTCCTCCCTCCACCTCCCATAGCCCCTTGCCTGCCTAACCATCATAATGGATTGATTCACAGCCTGGTCATTCTGCAGTTAGGGCAGTTCAGAGTCCTTGGAGGAGGCTGCAGTCAGCTAGGTACCCATAGACACAGAACCTGCAGAGATGTGAACAGACCCCCCTCCACACTCTTAGTGGGGAGGCACAGGGAAGGAGGTCAGTCTCCAGGAGGAGGAGGAGGGAAGGAAGTTCCTGCTTTATTGTAATTTCTTCACATTAAAATGTCTCTTGTGTCCCTGGTCTCTCTTCACAGAACCCCGCCATCAGCATCACGGAAAATGTGCTGCATTTCAAAGGTTAGTATCTGGACAGATGACTGTAGCCCTCTGCAGAGATCGTGAGGATGATGGCAGTTTCTCTTTTTTTAAATTTTTAAAAAATAATTATTTTATCTATCCATCCATCCATCCATCCATCCATCCATCTATTATTTATTTTGTTTTTAAACAGGCTCTCAGTATATAGCTTTGCATTGCTTGGAACTCACTATGTAGATGAGGCTGGCTTTAAACTCATACAGATCTGCCTACCTCTGCCTCCCGAGTGCTGAGATTAAAGGCGCGTGTCACCATAATTTGCAAACATATTTCTATTTTCAAACTGTGTGTTTGTGTATGACCACAAAGTCCAGATGAGTGTCAAATCCTCTGGAACTGGAGTTACATATGGTTGTGTACAGACATGTGGGTGCTAGGAACTGGACTCTGGTCCTGTGCAAGAGAAGCAAGACTTATATATAACTGCTGAGCTGTCTCCAGCCCCAGTATTTGTTTTTAAAAATCAGAGTATTTGGGCCATCTAGATGACTCCCTTCTAGAGTATTGCCACATGTCAGTGATTGCATCTGTGACCCACGCTGAAATAGAATCTCTGTCTGACACAGTGCACAGACATGCATTCAGACAACACTCAGACACATAAGATAAGTATTTAAACTTTCAATTTATTTGAAAAAAAAAACCAATTATAATGGAAACAAAGATAGACAACTTACTACATGTGTGCATGTGTGCTGAGGAATGTGGAGATCAGTCCCAGGGCCCCCCACATGCTGAGCATGTGCTGTATCCTCAGCCCAGGAGAACATGTCTTTTCTTTTTTTTTAAAGTTTTTTGAGACATGGTCTTGCTATGTAGTCCAGGATAGCCTTAAACTCTAGATCTTCTTGTCCCAGCCTCGTGAGTGCTGGATTATAGGCCTGTATAATCCTTTGCTGTTCTGATGGTCTCTGATTCCAAGGATTTAGACCATATTTTCTCTGTAGCTCCTGAGCAGGCTTTCTGTTGTGCCCAAGAAAACGGGCCTGTGTTCACAGGCAGCCAGTGGATGGGGCTCCTTCCTTTATTGCCATTCTAGTTTTTTACAGAGTTATTGCCTCTTTTTTTTTTTTTTATATAAAGATGGCATCTCACATAGCTTCTGTGCCTGGCTTCCTGGGGTTATTGGACAGTGGAATTTGCATTGTACCTGCAGTTCCACCCACCCTGGTGTGCTTTCACAAAGCCAGTCTGGCTCTGTTCTGTTTTTCAAGATAGAGTTGTGGGCTAGTGCAGGCTCTAGGGTCTAGCCTATGAGCTGTTCTTCCGTAAGGAATGTATGGTCTTAGTGTATAATAGCCACCAGCAAATATTAGACAGGTTGTACTGTTTGGCCAGAGGAGGGAAGAGAAACCTCGAGGGGACCAGGTGAAAAAAACGGCAGAGAACAGAAGGGGAGGGGTGTCCCGTGGGAGGTGCTGGGTCTTGTGGTCTCTGGCACTTGGGCAAAGAGTCGGCTTGATTTGGGGAAAGATCCTTATCCTGGCTCAGGGATGGGGTGCCCCCCTCAGTCACTGTCCCCTCACTTCTGCCCATCCTCTGCTCTGTTGCATTTGGAACTGCCAAAGGACAGGTGGGCTCCTGCCTTCCTTTTGTGTCCCTGGTTGGAAGGTTTTTAAATTAGAATTGTCTTTGAGAGGTAGTCTAGCATTTCCATGTACCCTGTGGTTCTCTCTTCATCTCTCGCTCCCGTTCTCTCTGTCTCTCTCTGTTTCCCTCTCCCTCCCCCCCTCCCTGACTCTATCTTTGTCTCTGTACTGGGATTTGAACCTAGGGCCTGGTACATGCTGGCATATACTCATGAACTCCACATCCCAGTCCTGTGGCCTGCCTTAACCCAGTCAGGGTGGCACACACACCTGACTTTTTTCTGCTAGGATTTAGAATGTAAATCTAGTAGCAGATGTGTAGTAAATGTGAGGGGTAAATTTTGTCTATGTGCCTCCTTAGGCCTTTAACTTCTTCCTTCTTTCCTCCTTCCTCTTTTCTTCTTCATCTTCTCCTTTTTTTTCATGTTATTGTTCTGGGTATTCTCCAGACTGTATTAGGGTAGCAGAAATAGTCCAAAACAGACCATAAGTAAACACACAGAACTCAAGTTTGCCCATGGTGTGGTTATCCGTCTGTTGAGTCGCTCTGTCCTTATGCTTCCACACTCCATGGCCCCATGCTTTTGATGGGAACTGCTAACTTTGGCCTTCTTTTTCAAAGCACTGTAGCAGGCTGGTTTCTGGGTGGCCCTGCTCTGCTCAAATTCACAAAACTCGACATTCGTTTATTTGCAGCCCAGGGACATGGTGCTAAAGGAGACAATGTCTATGAATTTCACCTGGAGTTCTTAGACCTCGTGAAGCCGGAGGTATGTTCTCTGCTTTCTCATAGCCTTTCCATTTAGAAAGTGCATACTAGTAGTTGAGTGAAATGAAGGGCAGGATCTGAGGATGGAGAGCAAAGGGGAGCGATACCGTTCTATTTGGAGCAGAGCTCTGGCCTCAGAGAGAGGAATGGGAATGCTGGGAGGCCTGAGCTGCATCTGTTTTTGCACATCATTTGTGATGTGAACTTCCATTTTTCTCATGTGTTAGATGAGGGCTCAGGTGAAATCTCTGGATCTCTTCTAGTTCTGGTTCTCTTATTTTAGTGAGGGTAGCGGGGAGTAGGGTGACAGGTGGTTGAACCCCTCACCATGAGGTTTTAATGAGTCTCAGTCACTCTGTCAGTAAGGATCATAGTAAGCAGAAAGGATGAAGGTAGCTGGTCTTGAAAGAAAATGCTGGGAGTATAAAAGCAGTTTCCTTCTTTTAGCCTTAGGAAGCTGATAGTTCTGGATTCATACTTCTTGCTTGGGGGCTTGAGCTGATGAATTTCCTTGTGCAGGGGCTTGTTCTGAGAGAGCTCAGATAGTCAGCCCTGGCATAGGGCCTGAGAACATGTCATGGGCTTGCCATGGAGATAGAGTGAAAAGCTAGAACAGAATCAGAGAAAGACACTACTGTTCTTACCAGCTGTTCTTTGCAACAGCCCTTGCTCTCGCGTATTCTCCATGTAGTCTATCCATGCAATATCCTCTGCAGAAGCAAAGAAGAAAAGGAGGAAGCACCATGCAGCTTCTCCGTGGAGCCACACCAGCATGGTGCAATCAGTGCGTGGAAAAGGAGTCCTCACACTCTGACTTTCTCTCTAGCCGGTGTACAGGCTGACCCAGAGGCAGGTGAACATCACAGTCCAGAAGAAGGTGAGTCAGTGGTGGGAGAGGCTCACCAAGCAGGAGAAGCGCCCACTGTTTTTGGCCCCTGACTTTGATCGCTGGCTGGATGAATCTGATGCAGAAATGGAGCTGAGAGCCAAGGTGAGTAAGCATGCTAAGCCCTCATTACTGAAACTAGAAATCATGAGGGTTTGATAGAATGGGGACACATTACACACTGACTTGAAGGCCTGGCAACACGGTTGTAGAGTGCTCATCATGGAAGTGTGGTAGGTTGTTCACTTGGGGTTCAGTTCATACGGTGTTTACCCCAGGGCCAGGCTAAGGTGATGGTTTCTATGGGGAGAGGTAAAATACCATTCTTATCACATGTCAGGGATACATAGATTCAAAAGTAAGCACTGCTGGCCAAGGCAATGCTTATCAGGGTCCTCTCCCTGTTCTTCACTGTACTCTTGGGAAGGAAGTCACTGTGAATCACACTTTCAGAGTAGGGAGATATGTTTCCATATCATTTGTTTGAAAATTTTCTACATGAAACATTCTCCTGTTCTCTCTCATTTCTTTATTCAGTCATTTCCATTATTTTATGCATAGGATTATAATCTAACACTGTTTTTGTTGCTCAAATCATTCCAGCTGTGGCCATTGGAGGCTCTTTCACTTGGCCTAGTGTCTTTCAAAAAGCTTCACCATTGTGGGGTTGTTTTTTCTTTTCTTTTCTCTTCACTTTTCTTACTTTCTGCCACTCTGTACTCTACCTCAGGTACAGCTTATATATCCTTTGCTTCAGTCCTAGAATGACTGTTGCTTTAAGGAGCCATCTTTTTTTTTTTTTTTTTACATTTTTTTATTTCATTTTATGTGTATTGGTATTTTGTCTGCATGTAGGTCTGTGCCCACAGAGTCCAGAAGAAGGCATCAGAACCCCAGGAACTGGAGTTACAAATGGTTTTGAGTCACCGTGTGGGTGCTAAAAACCTAACCTAGGTCCTCTGGAAGAGCAGCCAGTGCTCTTAACCACTGAGCCATCTCTCTAGTCCAAGCTGTCTTATTTTTGGAGAGTGATATTAGCAATCAGATCAGCTGACAGTGAGGAAATACAGGTTTGCATACTCACACATACATATACTTAAAAATATAACTTTGTGTCTGTTTGTATATTAAGCTAAACGTAAGTTTACATCGAAGTTGGACATGATCTTAGCTTCTGAAAAAACAAACACACACACCTTACACTAGAAATGTTGAAGTCTCAAATGGGGTTGCTGGAGAGACGGTTCAGTGGATAAGAACAAGTACTGCTCTTGCAGAGGATCTGAGTTCTGTTCCTAGCACCCACATCAGATGGCTAACAGCCCCCTCTAACTCCAGCTCCAGGGGATCTGGTGTCCTCTTCTGACCTCCTCTGACACCTGCACTCACATGAAGACACACATACACACACACACACACACACACATACACACACACACACCACATACATCCCTAATTAAAAGTAAATAAATAAAATCTTAAAAAAAAAGAAGCCTGAAATGGCACCTCCTGCCTTAAGCTACTGTTCCTTTGGTGCTCTAACAAGTCTACAAAGGGTATCCCTTACAGCTGTAAGAGTACAAGATTGTCCCAGGCAATCTGGAAACTAGATGATTAGCCATTGGTTTAGTAAGTATCCTATGCTCAAGGCTAAAGCTGTGATCTGGGACAGTCTCCTCAGCAGAACCTAGAACACAGTGGGAGGAGGTGGCCTGAGGGCTCAGATCTCTTCCCTGGCCCCTGGCCTTTGGTAAGCATACAGGAATTCTCACTTGTATTCTTGGAAAATTTCTGTCTAAATTCTAGGAGGAAGAGCGCCTAAATAAACTCAGACTAGAGAGCGAAGGCTCCCCTGAAAGTAAGTGGCAGAAGGTGGCTACCAGTTAACCTGTGATGGAGTTGGTGGGGTGTGGAGGGGTGGAGGGGTGGGGGGGGTGGAAGGGTGGGGGTGGATGTGGCAGGAGAGGAGAGTGGGGAATTCACCCTGATGAAAGCTTGAGTGAGTCTGTGTTTAGTTTTCAAGTTATGCATACACATTAAAGCCTTACTTTTAAAGATGGTTCCTTTCTGTTTGGGACTAGCCTTGTCTGAGTAAACCAAGGCTAATGTAGCAGACAAGAACCTTGGTCTCCTGGACAGAGTAGGGGCAGATGGCACCCAAACCTGCAGCCTGGGGTCTCCTCTCACTTGAAGTCTGAAGGGCTGTGCCATAGATGCCTGTGGTTATCAGCTCTGGAAATGGAAAGTGTTTGCGTGTGTGCCCGTGTACCATGTGCATGTGGGGTGCTCAAGGAGACCAGAAGAAGGTATGGTATCTCCTGAAACTGGAGTTAAAGCCACTTGTGAGCTTCGATGTGGGTGCTGGGGACCAAACCGGGATCCTCTGCCATAGCAGTACTCTTGACCATTGAGCTGGCTCTCCAGCCCCTATTCAGAGTTTTAATTTTTTATTATTGTTGTTGTTGTTGAGATAAGGTCTCACTTTGTAGTCCTGGCTGGCCTGGAATTCAATATGTAGACCAGGCTGGCCTTGGACTCCCAGAGAACTGCCAGCCTCTGCCTCCTGAGTGCTGAGATTAAAGGCGTGCGCCACCCTGCCCAGCTATTCCGAATCTTAGAAAAAATTCATTTTATCTAACCAAATGTTTATTAGAAAGGAGGTCCGTAAGTGAATATATAATGTTTTTGGTAATGGTGCAGCAGCCGCCTGTTACACACACTGCCTGGAAAGCACCGAGCAGCTCTAGGTGGGGGCTGGGTGAGTTAATTGAGGGCACCGACCTCAAGAACTGGTGCTCTAGTGGCAGGCTCCTACAGGACTGTGGACAGTTGTGTGAACAACAGAACGAGATGAGGCCCAGTGCTCATCCTGAATCAAACCTTTGCAAGGGCATTATTTGGCGTGCCATAAGTGAGGAAGGAGAGCTTTAGAGAAGTGGTTTCCAGATTGTGTTCTCTGGTACCTCAAGGGTTCCCACAAATGCTTTGGAGGGTAGGTGTTTCAAGAAGCTCCCCTTTAATTGACACAGATCTTGTCTTTTATACATTAAGGTTCTGAGTGTGTGTGGGATTTTTTTTTTTTGGTTTTTTGAGACAGGGTTTCTCTGTGTAGCTTTGGTGCCTGTCCTGGATCTTGCTCTGTAGACCAGGCTGGCCTCGAACTCACAGAGATCCGCCTGGCTCTGCCTCCCGAGTGTTTGGATTAAAGGCGTGAGCCACCACTGCCCGGCTTGTTGTGTGTTTTAAAATGAGTTTTAAAAAGGATTTGAGTGGCCACTAATTTAGAGAAATAGTCTTCAAAGAATAAAAAGGTAAGTCTCTAAAGAGGATTAGTGGAGGCAAAGAACAACATAAGAAGCCATCTTGATGAAGACGCCTGCTGGGCAAGAACCTGAGTTCAATCTCTGGAACCTACATAAAGGTGGAAGGAGAAAACTGACTTCACAGAGTTGGCCTCTGACCCCCACACGTGAGCCACATGCATGCTGTTTCACTGTAAACTCTCAGAGGCAGCGTTACCCTTTCACTGTTTTCATGTCCCCATAATGCTCTTCATGGTGTCCAGCACACTGTGTTCAGCCAGGACTGGCTACATGAATATATGACCACATGTCAGAATTCTTTTTTCATTTATTGTTTCTGTTAGCGAGCTAGTTTGACCTGCATAATCTTTAAAAACTTGCAGAGAAGAGGAACCTGTAGATTATGTTAACTAGAGCAAGAGCTGAAGGGCACTTTATTTCCCTATATTCTTTGCTGGGGTGGCGCTTTTCTCCTGAGGTGGCCAAGTCTATGAAAGGAGGTTGGAGGTTGGCGAACACGCACATTGACAGGCAGTGTTCAACGTATCTTCTTTATGGGAGAGGGAGCCCAGGCTAGGAAGACATGGGCCAGGTGTTTGTGTGGGAGCTTGGAACCACCCAGGTGAAAGAAAGTGTTGGGGTTCCAGAGCTTCTCTCTGGGGTTGTATTGAGTAGCTCACTGGCTGCTTTGCTTTTCAGCTCTTACAAGCTTGAAGAAAGGGTATCTGTTCATGTACAACCTTGTGCAGCTTCTGGGCTTCTCCTGGATCTTCGTCAACCTGACAGTGCGCTTCTTTATTTTGGGAAAAGGTAAGTATGAAATTTCTGAGGTAGCTCTCTCTGCCTTTGATACTGACAGTCACCTTGCTCTTCTGCCCTTCCTCACATGCCCACAGCACTCATTTCTCAGTTCCTGGTGAGACAGGCTGACAGGAGCAGCCCTAGAGCTTTCACTCCTGCAGATGTGCTCTATGGAAACAAGCTACAGGCAGAGTTTCTTCAGATGTGACACACACAGCATTAATTAGAAACTTCCCACGTGTCTTCATCAGTGAGGAATTTCTGTGGAATCTTCACTAGTGTGATACTGTGACGCATACAGAGTTAACAGTAGCGTGAAACAACACTTAGGAGAGGGTAAATTCGTGTATCCGTTGTTTTTTTCTTGTTGGATTATAGCCATCTAAAAGGGGAAGAAACCAAATCAGCTTGCAAACCAATACACTCAAAAAGATTAGAAGGCAGTTTTCCAATAGCTTGAATGTAGATGATTTAAAAGTTCAGTTTCTTTTGTAAAGTAGGTATGGGGAAAATATAACTATAATAGAAAATGTAAACTGTTTGAAAAGAAAAATGAATTCGTATAGAGCATCCTACTGTTTGGCCCTGGATTTTCCATCTGCAGTTTGTGGCAGCTGAGCTGTTTAGGTGGGGAGTCTATTGAAAGAGGAGGAACTGTGCGTTGTCTGTCCAGTCCCTGGCACTGGACTTTGCACAGCACAGTGGCAGGCTGGGAAAGCCACAGGGGCTGACAGTTGCCCGTGACTGGAGGCCTCTGTGTGGTCACATGAGAACGAAGAAGCCTCAGGTGCGGTCACTCTCAGAGCTCTGTTATTAGTATGACTTTATCAGAAGCCACATGGAAGGAAAGCAGCAGGGGCCTTCAGCCAAATAAATGCTCGCCTTGTTCAACCTAAGATGGTGGGTGAACTCTGAGTGTTCTTCACAAGACTGCGGGTTCAGGGCTGGCAAGATGGCTCAGAAGGTAAGGGTGCTTGCTGCCAAGCTGAAAATCTAGCTCCACTCCCCACATGGTGGGAGGAGAGGACTGACCTCGAAAATTGTCCTGACAGCCACATGCATGCCATGGCATGTCTGGAGCAATACATGCATGCATGTATGCTAAATGTCATAAAGAGTATTTTGTTTGTTTAAAGACCATGGTTTCTCTGTGTAGCCCTGGCTATCCTGGAACTCACTTTGTAGACGAGGCTGGCCTCAAACTCAGAGATCTATAATGGTACTTTTTTGTTGGGACCACCAGCCCACAAATAACGGCACGAAGACTTACTATTAATTATGAAAGCTTGGTCCTAGTTTAGGCCCTTTCCCAGCTAGCTCTTATAATTTAAATTAACCTGATTTTATTAACCTATGTTCTTCCACGTGTCTTGATTACCTCTACTCTGTACTGTGTGTCCAACCTTTTCAGTGTCTCCCTGGTGTCTGGCTGGTGTAATCTGTGCACCTAGATTTCTCCTCTTCTTCTCTCTCCCCAGAAATCTCATCTATCCCCTCCTGCCTAGCTATTGGTCATCTAGCTCTTTATTACACCAATCATAGCAATACATCATCACACAGTGTACAAATATCCCACAACAGAGATCCACCTGCCTCTGTCTCCTGAGTGGTGGGATTAAAGGTGTGCGCCACCACTGCCTGGCTCTTTTCTTTTTTGTTGTTGGGGTTTGGTTTTGGTTTCATTGGGAGCATTTGGAGATAGTTATCGCTGTTGCGGTGATTTAGGGGTACTATTTGTACTCAGTAGGCAGGGGCCAGGAATCCCCCTCTTTCTGTAGTATGCATTACAGAGGATGGTCCCGCCTAGCATGTCAGTGGTCCTTGGTTGAGGATACTGCAAGGAAGAATGCAGAAACAGCTTGTGCAGGAGGGTTGGTGTGAAGACAGGCCTCTCAGAGGTGCTGCCCATGTGCAAGCCTCATGCGAGCACTAGTGGACATTTTAATTTTTATCAAATAATTTATCTAAACGTTCTGTACTCTTAGATATCTAGACCATTTATAGAGTAAAGCACTTAGAAATGTTTCAGAGGACAACCTTGTATTAATAAGGACTTTAAAAACCATTATTTCTTTTTAGTTAGGATAGATTCTCAGAATTATTAGAAAAACTACAAACACAGTTAAGGCTTTTGAAATCTAATTTTAAGGATTTTATTTTTAGGGGCTGGAGCAATGACTCAGTGGTCAAGAGCACTGACTGTTCTTCCAGAGGACCTGGGTTTCATTCCCAGGAACCACATGGCAGCTCACAACTGTCTGTAAGTTCAGTTCTGGGTGATCAGATACCCTCTTCTGGTCTCCTATGATAACAGGCATACAAGTGATGCACAGGCAAACTGCCAAACACATTAAAATGGTAATAATAATAATAATAATAATCAACTTTAAAAGATTTTATTTTTAAAAATGTGTGTGTGCACATGCATGTATACATATGTGCAAGTGAATGTAGGTGCCCTTGGAGGCCAGGAAGAGGGAGGTGGATCTCCTGGAGTTGGAGTTATAAGTGGTTGTGAGTTTCCCGATGAGGGTGCTGTGTACCAAACTCAGGTCCTCTATAGAGCAATATGTGCTTCTAACTGCTCAGCCATGGCTATAGCCTTCCTGAAACCGAAGTTTAGTTGATACTTTTACCTCTGCATCTATGTGTGACTGGACTTTTCATTGCTCATATAATGTAGATGGTAGAGGATTTAGATTAGAACAGGTGATGGTCTGAAAAGAATTAGCACTTCGCCTTGTACATCGATTTCTTTTCAATAGACAGTAAGAGAATGAAAGCTGGGTCTGCCTTTTTGTTTTCCTAACAGGAGAAGGGGACATGGCGTCTTCATGTTCATGGTCTAGAGATAAAGGGAGCTCTTTCTTCTGGGAATTTTGAAGCCTGTCCTGGCTTAGGCTAGAAGCATGAACCTGACTCCATGTCTGTTTTCCTTCCCAAGTTCTTTTCCTGTAAGGCATGGTCTAGTTTGAGAAGAGCCTCTGCTAGAACTCATGGTGGATTGATCGGTCACGTATGCTTGTGCCCTAGAGTCCTTCTACGACACGTTCCACACCGTGGCTGACATGATGTATTTCTGCCAGATGCTGGCGCTAGTGGAAACCCTCAATGCTGCGATTGGCGTCACGAGTTCCCCAGTGCTGCCTACTCTAATCCAGGTATTGAAGAGTTGAATGTGAGAGTGAGGAGCGAAAGATTTCAATATGTATCCAGTAGATAGGGCATAATTTGCCGTGTCTCAGTTATTAAACACATTTATTTACATAGAATGGTACTATTTTATTTCAGCATGTAGGGAAATTTATTTATTTATTTATTTATTTATTTATTTATTTATTTATTTATTTATTTATTTATTTATTT
>CABHPQ010000284.1:14858-37121 GCA_902168405.1 Peromyscus aztecus
TTTATTTATTTATTTATTTATTTATTTATTTATTTATTTATTTATTTTTAAGTCAGCGTCTTTCTAGTCCTGACTGTCCTAAAATTTGCTATGTAGACCTGTCTATCCTTGAACTCAGAGATCCTTCTTCCTCTGCCTCCCAAGTGTTGGGACTAAAGCGTACACCACCATGCCTGGCCTTGAAGGAAACTTTTAAAGCACTGTTATTTTCCCATTGCTGGCCTGTTTTGTTGTTTATCACACTCTCATGAAATGACATTGTGGAGAACTTTAGGGAAGTCTGGATTTCCAGCAGGAGCCAAGCAGCCTACTTCTTGGTCTGAACAAGGAATTCTGCCTCTCTGCTCTCTCTGCAGTATACATAGGTGGCTTTAGCTTCTAACATTTAGCAGCTAGAGAAGATTTTTTGTTCCCTCCAATACCTGTATGTTGCCTCAGTTGGTTACTGTCAGGAACGGGGCACCAAGGTCTTTGATCCTCCTTGTCCTGCTTCTTAGCAGGTTACAGACTGTGAAGAACACTGCCCAACTGCAGAGGCGAGCAGCTGGGTCCAGCTGTTGGTCTCATCTCAGTGCTGATTATGTGCCTGGTGTGCTCATCTGCTTTCCAGCCATGTGTTCTCACAGGGTCAGGTGCATGATAAGAGTATTAGTTCATGTGGCAGACTTTATTACTTACGGGTTTTTCTATCCACTTAGTTTAAAAAGTAACGGGATAGTGTGTGATACAGTAGTGTGGAATATTATGTTCTGTATGTTAAGAACCATGATAAGTAAGAACTCAAGTTGAATTTTTTTGGCCAGGTGGAAGGGGAACAGGCTCAGAATTGCCATCTATGTAGGGAGTGCCATTCATGTAGGACACAGTGGGTATGAGCTTCTGGGTCCGGGCATGGTCCTGTGCCTTATTTGACAGGGCCAAATGGCCATAGCAGGTGGACTGGAGCACTTAACATATATTGAGGGGTTCCAGTGCAGAGTGAGCACATGAGCAACTCAAGTGACAGACACTGGATACTGAGCAGGAATAATAAGAAGGCAATGGAGACCAAAGCCTGGGAAGCAAGGGAGCTGTTTCCTTGTTGCTCTTTGAGGAAAGATGAAGGAATCAGGCCTAGGACTTAGCTTTGATGGAAAATATTTTCTGTATAAAATCATCAAAATATGTTTACGTGGCTTTGCAAAAACACTGTAGAGAATTCTTTTTGAGGAAACCCAGCAGGTTAGGTAGTGGATGAGCATGTGTGCTGCTAATGTAGACAGAGGAAGGAAATGCCCTTCTTAGTGATGAAACGGCTGAAAAACCAAGTGACTTTGGGCGTGCAGAGCTGGGCTGGACACCCATCTGCAAAACCACAGAACTTACAACCTCAGTTTTAACTATTACAAGGTGTAGGAGATGTGAAGTAGAGAAGTGAGAGCCCTCCCTTGTAGAGCAGAGACTCTGGAGAGCCGCTTGTGAAGGTGAAGTGAATATATTGTCCCTCTCTCCCAGTCTTGTCAGCAAACCCTTCTGTCTGAAGTGGTGGCCCTTCCAGAGGAAGGGGATGTACTGTTTGTGAGCTGGCGTGGTGGCACAAGCCTATAACCCCAGCACTTGGGAGATTAAGATGGGAGAGTCTGAGTACAAGGCCAGCCTAGAGTAGCTGGTGAGACCTGTCTCAACACAAAAGACCCTGAGTCCTCCAGAAGGATCTGATAGGATTCCTGTCTCCTCAGGTTACATACCTTAATGCAATCCTCAACTGTTCCTACCCTCGGACTCCTAAAGAGGCAACCTCTTCTGTTGAAATTACCTTTGGGGGCCTGGAGAGATGGCTCAGTGTTTAAGAGCATCTTGTAGAGGACCTGAGTTTGGTTCTCAGTTCCCCCATTGGGTTGCCCAATCATCTTTGATTCCAGCTCCAGGGGATCTTGTGCCTCTGGCCTCTGAGAGCACCTGCATTCATATACACATTATTAAAAATAAAATGGATCTTTAAAAAAATCGTTGTCAAGCCTCAAAGAATTTACAGATTTGCTTCTAAAGAAAACGAGAGGCTTCCAAACAAAGATCATAAGACCTGAAGAAATAAGACCTTGTGTACAAGAAACAGTAGACTGTGGGGCACAGCCATAGGAACTGCAGCTGTGAGAGTTATCATGTGCAGAATGGAAATTCATGGGAGGCAGAGGCAGGCGGAGCTCTGCAAGGCAGCCTGGTCTGCAGAGTGAGTTCCAGGACAGCCAAGGCTCCACAGAGAAACCCTGTCTCGGAAAAAATAAAAAATAAAAGTGAGAAGATATTCATGTATAAGGAGAACTTGGCTACTTGGGCTGGAAGTAAGAAAAAAAATGGAAGGGAAGCAGATTTGAAAAAGAGGGAAATAGAAATTCTATTAATGAAAACATAGTGATCAAAGGTTAATGTTTAATAATTTTAGAAGTATATTAGACTCAGCTAAAGAGAAAATTAGTGAACAACTTACAATACAGGAAGGAACAGAACACCGAAAGTATACAGACATAGTTTTCTTTAATCGTAAAACTCAATATCATAAGGATGGTCTCATATTTACTGATAGATTAAATTCAGTTCCAATCAAAAATGTTTTGGAATGTGCTAAGAAAATTGTAAAGCTTTGTAAAAAGGCAAAACTTAGCATTGTTTATAATAAGGACAAGTGTAAGCAACCTAGATGCCTGTTGATGGCTGAATGGAAAAGAGAAACATGGTATATTATTCAGTCTCACAACTAAGGAAAATCCCCCCAAGACAGGGTTTCTCTTTGTAGCCCTGACTGTCCTGGAACTCACCCTCTAGACCAGGCTGACCCTGTACTCAGAGATCCACCTGTCTCTGCCTTCCGAGTGCTGGGATTACAGGTGTGTGCCACCACTGCCTGTCATGCTAAGGGAAATTTTGATACATCCTACAACATGGGTGGATCCTGAGTACACTGTGCTAAGTGAATTAAGCCAGTCACTGAAAGACATTGCCATACCATTGTCCTTATGTGATGTATTTAGAACAGTGAAAAATCAGACAGAAAGTAGAATGATGTTGCAAAAGGCTGGGGGAATGGAGGTCATTGTTCGACGAGTCACAGTGTCAGTTTTACAAGATGAAAAAGTTCTGGAGATGGACTGTGGTGGTGTTTGTACAACATCATGAATGTATTTGATACAACTGAACTGTATGTGGTTACCATAAGGCCAAGTGTGGTGGCACATGGCTTTAGTCCCAGCACTCAGGAGACAGAGGCAGGTGGATCTCTGTGAGTTCAGGCCAGCCAGGACTACATAGCTTAAAAAAAAAAAAAAAAAAAAAAAAAAGAACCGGGCGGTGGTGGTGCATGCCTTTAATCCCAGCACTGGGGAGGCAGAGGCAGGCGGATCTCTGTGAGTTCGTGGCCAGCCTGGGCTACAGAGTTCCAGGAAAGGTGCAAAGCTACACAGGGAAACCCTGTCTTGAAAAATTAAAAAAAAAAAAAAAAAAAGTTAAGTGTATGGTACCACAATTTAAAGAAATGAGGTGATAGCTGGGTGTGGTGGTACATTCTTGTATTTCAGCCACTCTAGAGTTAAAGAGTTTGGGAAATACAAAAGCAAGTTATGGAGTGATACATATAGTATGAGTTCTAAAAAGCTAAACGATAGACACATAGGGGCGGGAGAGATGGCTCAGTAGTCAAGAGTGCTCGCTGCTCTTTCAGACCTGAGTTTAGTTTCCAATAGCCATGTCAGGTGGCTCACGACCATCTGTAACTAGCTCTGGAGTAGTCAATTCTGCCTTCTGGCTGCCACAGGCACCCGCGCGCGCGCGCACGCACACACACACACACAAATAAATCTTTAAAAATTTCCATGAAATAGCATGTTATGTAAACACATACACAAAGCAGTAGGCTGTGTGGACAAGCAGTGGAGTGAGGAGCACAGGACAGCATTACACATAGAACAGCAGTTACTGGGTTTGTATTGCTGTTCCTTACTGTGGACCAATGTTCACCGGCAGTGTCCTTTATATTGTGTTTGTGTGTATGTATGTGTGCTTTTGATCCTGGAGAAACAGAGAATAAGAACCTGATGTTCTAAGGATGTACTAAACTTGCTTAGGAAATACTAAGTTACACAGAGTAGAAGTTAGCTAAAGGAATGCTCCTGGTTCTCTTATCAGGAATAGCATGCTTCTGCCAGGCAGGCGGATGACCCTGGGCAATAGCTGTCTGGGTAAAGCAGCCCTGGTTGTCTGGAAACAACCTGACAGTTGTCTTTTTACATTAGAAATCTCCCCATTTGTCCAAACAACTGAACTTTGAGATTGCTCTCTCTGTGAAACATGTTTAATTTGCTCAAAGTATAACTTGGATCCCTGAAACTATAAGCAAATGGGGGGTTTCTGCTCAGGGCTGGGTCCCTTTTGTGTGTTAGCCAGAACCAATTTTGCACTGTTATTAAAGGGTTTTTCCTTTATTAATCTCTAAGTGGTGGAGTGATTTCTCACTGGGAAGGCATATTCCATATCACTTTAATGTATACATTATATAGATGATATATTTATATACACAGAAAAGCACCTATTTATGTACAAAGAGTGGTTTGGATAATTTTTCTAATATTGTAACAAGGGACCATGAAATGGCTCAGTGGGGAAAAGCTCCAAGCCTAACAACTCATGCAGGTAAGAAAGAACTGACTCCTGCAAGCATACTCATTGCCACTGCCGCCACAGTAAAACATTAAAAAAAAAAACAAAACCCTTTAAAATAAGGGGGCATTTGTAGGTATATGCATGCATACGCTGTGGGTATGCAGATATGTACGTATATACCCACATAGATACACACAATATTTAAATTTTCTCTCTCTTTTGGGTCTTTTTAATAGTTTCTTGGAAGAAATTTTATTCTGTTTATCATCTTCGGCACCATGGAAGAAATGCAAAACAAAGCTGTGGTTTTCTTTGTGTTTTATTCATGGAGCACAATTGAGATTTTCAGGTGGGTAGAGATGCTTGCCCCCTCTCTAGAGTGGATATTGTTGCCTTGGCTGGAAGTTTCATTTGGTTGGGACTAGGATTATATGTGTGAGAATTCTAGCTACATGAGCAAGCTCTGCATTGATTAGAGTCCAGGCTGTAGGGAACAGAGAACCAGAGAATGAAAGACACATTGTACTACAACTTCAAGGTCTCACTGTTGTGTTGCAAAAACCCAAAGCCCATCCACAAGGGAAATACTTGAAAAGGCTAGAGAAGCACAAAGTTGAAGTAGCAATCCAGGTGAATGGGGTTAGTTAAGAGCCTTCCTGAGGCATGGTAAGTGCTAACTCAAGAGTACTCAAGTCTTGAGCTTAGCTTAACTATTTTTTACCACTCTGAATTGTCAGTAAAAAATACCCTTTTTGTCTTTTTTCTCCCCCCAGAGCTGAGGACCGAACCCAGGGCCTTGCACTTGCTAGGCAAGCACTTTACCACTGAGCTAAATCCCCAACCTAAAAATACCCTTTTTGAAAAATTGATTCAGTGCCCGGTATAGTGGCATACACCTGTAATTTCAGAACTCAAAGACTGAGGCAGGAGGATTGCCATGAATTTGAGGTCAGCCTGACCTATAGACTGAGAATCAAAAACAAAAATCTATCCAGTTGTGTTCCTTTTTTAACCACATCATACACAGCGTCTGCTTTTCCCATCGAGTCATATGCAGCGTGGCTTTTGCAGATTACCTCCTCAGCTCAGGGTTTGCATAGTGACAGCTGGACAGAGGTCATGGTGCAGCGGAAAGAGGCAGGGGTGCTTGAACCATGTCTCACTTGTACCTGGGTCTGTACCCTCAGGCATGCTGGATGCAAAAGTGTGAAACACAAAGTCCTTCATTTTAACATTTCCTACTTGGGAAGAAATGAGTTTCTTGTGGTGTTTCTTTAAAAAAAATTTTCCCCCTTATAGATCAGGCTATCCTTGAACTCAGAGACCTGCCTGCCTCTACCTCCTCTGTGCTGGGACTAAAGGCCTGTGCTACTGTTCCTTGTGTGATGTCTCTTTTAAGAAGCATTTCTGATTCTAGATTAGGGGATTTTTGTGTAATTTTTTAGAACCATTCATTTATTCAGAGGCAGAGTTTGGCATCTCTACCCACTGGGAACACAGATGAGAACTAGGAATAAAGCCAGTAAGGTTCTAAGCATCCAGCATGTAGCTGAACAAAGAGGGTTCCTTGAAGAATACACTGAGCCTGCCAGTAGAGTTCACATCCTGTGTGGAGTTGGAATGGAGTCTGACGGGGGTTGTGATAGCTAACGCAGGACTCTAATTCTGTTCTGAAGCCACGTGCTGCAGGTGGCATTGTGAATGCTTGTCTAAGGTCAAATTCAGAACCTGTAGTGGCTGTCATCACTGAACTCTATTCTCCATAGGTACCCCTTCTACATGCTTACCTGCATCGACATGGACTGGAAGGTGCTCACGTGGCTCCGTTACACTATGTGGATTCCCTTATACCCTATAGGATGCTTGTCAGAAGGTATTTTTAGAAACTTTAGGTGTCATAGTGTAGCTCCCAGGGGTGACCAAGGGGTTAAAAGCCAGTCTTCTGATTCTGCCAGCCTTAGTCTAATCAGGGTGGTGTTAAGACTGAAGGGATTTCTTTCCATACTTTGTGTACTGTTCCAGAGACATGGGGCTCATTTCGTAAGGTTTGGAGCAGGGTGCCCATGTGCTGCACGCACTTTATTTGCATGTTACTCTTAGTATTCCAAAGTGAGATCTTGTTAGTAACTTCATTTTATTCTGACAACCCCATAGTAAGTGGATCAAGCAGGGATTCTTTCCCCCCCATTTTATAGGTGAGGAAACAGAAACCCAGTGCTAGGGCTGTTCTCGTCAGTCTCTATTGACAGCTTAGAGGCAGTGTGAGGGCTTGAGGGAGGAGGAAACCTCTCCTGAAGCCTCAGGCTGGAACTGAGGCCTGAGCTCCTGGAGGCTGTTGTTTCATGCACCTGTTCCGCTTGCTTCTCACTGTTTGTTTCCAGCTGTGGCAGTGATCCAGTCCATTCCAGTATTCAACGAGTCAGGAAGGTTCAGTTTTACCTTGCCATATCCAGTGAAGATGAAAGTCAGATTTTCCTTCTTCCTGCAGGTTTATCTTGTAATGTTATTCTTAGGTAAGTACTAACTACATACACACATTTCTGTCATGTTTAGACAGTGTAGCTAGGCAGTTCCGCTTCCAGCATCCTTGTTACAATTTTACTCCTGAAAGAGTGACGGGGAAAGTTTTCTTTGTGAAAACAGATAGGGTAGGAGAGCACGCTGTACATGGAGATTTTTTCTTTCAGGTCTACAGTAGCTGAACTATGACTGCTGTTGGTCACTGGGAGTGTGTGGTAGAGACGGATATTGGGGACTTGATGAGCAGCTAAGGAACTCTTCTAGAGCAGCGGAGATAGCAGTTATGCGGCATGCATTCTGACCTGCTTCGGGGCTGAGGCAGGCTTGCTTAAGCACAGTAATTTGAGCCCTGTCTCAAAATAAAAACTGAAATAGCGCTCCTGCCACATCTACTTGAGTAGTACAGTAATTCTAATCCCCATGTTAAGAGGTGGAAATATAAGCCAGGCAGTGGTGGCGCACACCTTTAATTCCAGCACTCGCAGGAGGTAGAGGCAGGAGGATCTCTGAATTTGAGGTTGTGAGTGAATTCTAAGACAGCCAGGGCTACACAGAGAAACCCTGTCTCCTGGAGGGGGAAAAAGAGGTGGAAATACAGCTGGTGGCAAAGGAAGGAGGTAGTGATGGCCCCTGAGGTTGTTGGAAAGCTTCCTGCTGATCATGACCACCTACTTAGTAATTTAGATTTGTCTAAAACACAAATTCTAGATTAATTCATACAAGTTAAGAACTAATGGGAACAAGAAATAAACCTTAGGGGGCTGGAGAGACGGTTCAGAGGTTAAGAGCACTGACTGCTCTACCAGAGGTCCTGAGTTCAATTCCCAGCAACCATCCAGTGTCTCACAACCATCTATAGTGGGATCTGATGCCCCCTTCTGGCATAAAGGAATACATGCAGATAGAGTACTCATACATAAAATAAATAAATCTCTAAAAAAAGAAACAAATATTCACTCCTACAGTGACAAACTTCCTCCAACAAGGTCATACCCACTCCAACAAAGCTACACCTCCTAATAATGCCACTCCATGAGATTACAGGGGCCAGTTACATTAACTACGGCACCTACTACGTTTGACTTTGTAGACTTAAGAAGCATAGCTGTCTGTGTTGCTGGTAACAGCAGGTTCAGCCACTGACAGTGTGCTAGTTCTCTTGGTGTGTAACAAATTAGTAAGACTTAGCAGCTGAAAAGCACGTATTTTTATCAATTTCTGAGAGCTAGAAAGTGGCCTAGGAGGTGCTTTTGGTTCCAGGTCTCATAGACTTTGAGTCAGAGGCCTGCTGGTGCTGTAGCTTCCATAGATTGGACCTTCTTCATAGGCCGGAGCATTAGTTCTGAGCTTATTCTTGTGGTTGCCACAGACCCTCTCCATGTGGCTGCTCCTGACATGTCTTTACTGAGTGAGAAGAGGTGATCAGAGAGACAACCAGAAGCCATAGCACCTTCTGTAACCTAATAGCAGAAATGCATGCCATTATCCAAACTGGCAAGGTATGAAATACCTGGAGGAGAGGCATCATAAAGATCTCTTTGAGGCTGCCACCCTGAACGGCAAGATGAACAGTACAAATGCCCTGAGAAGTTAGAAAGCCTAGGTCTGTCACTTAGTGCAGACCTATATCCCTAGGATGCCCCCAGGACCTATTAAGAAAGTTGGAGGCCGGGCGGTGGTGGCACACGCCTTTAATCCCAGCACTCGGGAGGCAGAGGCAGGCGGATCTCTGTGAGTTCGAGGCCAGCCTGGGCTACAGAGCAAGTTCCAGGAAAGGAGCAAAGCTACACAGAGAAACCCTGTCTCGAAAAACCAAAAAAAAAAAAAAAAAAAAAAAGAAAAGAAAGAAAGTTGGAGTCCTGTGTGGTGGCTCACATTTGTAATCACAGAGCAGGGAGACTGAGGCAGCAGGACTGCCTCAAGTTCAAGGCCAGCCTGGGCAATAGAGGAAGACCCTATCTCCAGGAAAAGGTAGAAATATTTTAATGTGCACTGACTGTTATCTTTCCTTCATGTTACTGTTGCTTAATTTGCAAGATATGTATATATTCTTCAAAATGAAGTAGATCCCAAATTGACAATTTCAGGTTTTAACCAGGTAGTGTATGTTCATAGGTCAAGGAGTTTTTTATACACCATTCTGTCACAGTACGTCTGTGAAGTGTTTTTATCCCTGTTGTACAGATGAAGGAACTGAAGTGAGGCAAAGCTACAGAACTCACTCACAGTTGACTCTGAAATCCCGTTCCTCACCGTGTTGCACTTCCAGACTGCTGCTTACGGAATGTGTTCTTGAATAGCCTTGCTTTTTTTGATTTGGGCATTTCATTAAATGCATAAGAGGAAAAACAGGAAAAAATAGTTTACCCCTACATAATTGATGAAGTTCAAGAAACTGTATTGATGATTAAAATGCCTCAAAAAATAAGATAGGCAGTCAGATGAACAGATTATAGGAGATTGATGATAAAAAGTTAAATGTAGAGGTTGTTCACTCTACAGGATTTATCCTTGTCTAAACCTGCATGGCAGAGCATAAGGAATGACGCTCTAAGCCCCTGAGGGCTTGGGCTGGGACAGCTCAGTGCAGTACTGCTGGTGGGTTCTTAAGATGTATCTGAGCATTCAATGCTGTGAGGTACCTCGACTTCCAGTTACAAAGACATTTCTAATCAGTGTTTTCTTCTTTTACAGGGTTATATATTAATTTTCGTCACCTTTATAAACAGCGCAGGCGGCGGTATGGACAAAAAAAGAAAAAGCTCCACTAAAGAGAAATTTGGTAGCTTTGTGGCGGTTTGAGCGGATTCTGATTCTTACGGTTTTACCTTCTTGTACTGATGTAAAAGTTATTATTATTTTTTTTTTTTAAGTAAGGCTATCTCCTTTCCCGAGTAACATTCCTGAATTTACTGTACTTTCTCTTAGTGTTGCACTTGCATGACATGGGTTTCTGATACTGACACCAGGTTCGTTCTCACGTATTTAATGACAGCTAGTCTGGCCCTGCACCTTCTCCTGTCAGTCTGCTCTTCCCCACAGGTACTGTCTGTCTGTCTTTACAGTTAGGACTTGGTATTTCTGCTACTGTTTGTGAGAAACAAAAACCACAAGACTACATTTCTCCATTGAGGATTGTCAAAAGTGACCCAGGCAGAACCTAATATATATTATACTCAAGTTACTTGTGTAGGGGGTAGAACTGACTTTTTGAAAATCAGGTAAACTTGGTCATTGATTAAACATTTTTGAGTCAGAGTAGGGCTGGAGAACACTTTGTATTTGATGTCTTTTGGCTTAAAGACATTCATTCTACAGCACTTACCAGCATGGGCATCGAAGAGGCAGAGTGATTTAAAGAAAGCAATCAGAACCTGGGAACACCACGAATACTTCAGTCCTAGCTAATCAGAACTGTCTGCAACACTGGAGAAAGAGGGAGCATTACTTGCGAAACACTTGATATTATAAGTTCCAAATGTGAATGAATGGCTGCAGGGGTCAGAATGGGACATAGATCTGGGAGCTAGACAGCAGCCAGCTGTTACAGAGGAGCCTGTGGCAAACGCAAACACTGAAGTAGGCCAGACACACCCATGAGCTGTCTTGGGCTGTGCACACAGTCAGTCTGCAACTCTGGACTAGCTCAGTCCATGTACTTGTGTATTTCTCTGAGTGATCAGTGAGACTATTGTTTTGAACTTCAAACTCCTGGCTTGTTTTTTTTTTTTTTTTAACTTGTGTGCAGTAGGAACTTGAGCTGGGAAACAACCAGGATTCCTGCAGGAAACCCCCCTAAAGGGGGCCTGAACAAAATCTAGACCTTAGGGTTGGTCATTGTACAAGACATCTACAGTCTCCCTACCACATTCCATGGAAACGGAGTGCTGAGGTAACACCAGAAGCAGGAGCTGAAGGGTGGAGCATCAGATCTGCCACTCCTACTGTTCCCTGGGAAAGGAGACTTGTGTTGTCTCAGTGAGTCCAAATTGGATTAGCGTTACACTGTCTGGGCTGACACACCTCATCTCACGGAAGAGTATTTCCAAGTCTGCAGCTTCTGTCCACGTTTGCTGGTGTTGCCTTCCGGCATTCCTTCCACTGACTGTGGCACCGACCGGGCAGGTCAGCTTTGCAGTCAACTGTGCCGCAGCCTTGTGCAATCCCATGTTCTAGTTGCTGTTAGCATCCCCTTTGTTGCTGTCTGAGAAAGTGAAAGATTGTGTATTTCTATTAAAACATTTACAGTCAAAATCCTAATAATTTGTTTAAAGATTATTTAGTCTCATGGTTTTCAAATGGATAAAGTCTTTGTGTAGACAAAGTATGGCATAGTACTTCAGCACGCTACACCGTGAGCAGTGACTGGTTGGAGCCCACCCGAGGGAGTGCTGACGGCAGTCAGTCACAGAGCGGCAGGGCAGCCCTGAAGAGATACTGCTTTTGGAAGCTGGACTCTTCTGTGAGTGCTCTCTCAGAACCGTTGGCCAGAACCCAGCTGAGGTGCAAACCTTGATCATTGTCAGAAACTAGGAAGTTAATATGGAGCCCAAGAAATGTCAGGACTTAGGAAGCTGAATTATGTTCAAGGGATAAGATAGAGCAAGACAATGTATGTTTCTAGATGAAATCATTTTATAGAAAATCAAATATTTAATTTTCATTTAAAAACACGAACAGGAGTGATTTTACACGTGTGGTTACTGTCTAAAAATTTGTACCTTGAGATACACCAGAAACACCTGAGCATGGCCACTGTATTGTAACAAGTTCTAAAAAAATCTGAAACTCAGTGGCATCAAGTTTGTACTTAGGCAAGTCCTGGATGTCTGGATTGCTCATTCTAAGCACAGTAGTTTAAGAATGTCCTTACAATTGAGACATAAACCTGTAAAAAAGTTGCCTTCTGGATTGGGGAAGACCCTTGGTGGGCAGGCTTCCTGAGGGCGACAGCAGAGCTTTGTCCTCATCTGTCCAAGCTTCTCAGGAGCTGTGCTCAACATGGAACAAGAGCTGTTTTGGACTTAAAGACTGAGCCCCATACAGCTAGTGTTAAAGCCTTAGACAAGCACCCTTTGGACCTTTCTCAGACTGCAGTAGAGGCATTCCAATGGCAGTGCTGCTTCTGAGACAGCTCAAGGTCGGTGGGTGGCTATTTGGAGCTGAGTGATCTGGAAAGGTTTGAACTCAGTCATTTTCAGACAAAATGAACAGAGGAGGAACGCTCCAGAGGTCAGCGTCACAGTCGTTCAGCGCTGCTCCCCGAGAAGTCTGTGTGCAGGGGTGTGATGTTGTGGTCATAGGCAGCATACTCAGAGGTGCCGGTGCTGGCCAGCTTGAGCTGCTGGGCAGCGTGGGTGAGCTGGAATGCTGCATCTGGGTGGGCTGTGTCAGGCAGCAGGGTGCACTCCCTCTCCAGCATGTCGGCCACCCCTTTAAGCAGGTCCAGGAAACCAAAGGCTAAGGCAGCTTTTCGTAACCTGTTCAGCTCCTGAAACAGATGGACAGTTTTCTTCACACAGTTTCCAAGCACTCTGCTTCAAGTTAGTTCTTTTTGACCCTCAACTCAGGAAGCATTTCTTTCAATAAGAACCAATGACAACAGTGTGATGCATAAGTGGGAAGTGGTGTCTGCAGTGTGCTCAGCAGCGAGATTAGTCAGCAAGCTGATCACAGTTAATGCAGTTATGCCAAACACAGAACGCTGCTTGCATACAGCATCCATGTTGACTTAGGGGACTGGTTTCTGTCTCTTAATCAGGTATGAAAAAGGTGTGCTCCAAAGTCTCGGCCTCGTAACCTGGTGCCTCTCTGATGTAGACTTGGAGTGTGCGTGACAGTGAACACATTTGCAGGTGACAGACCAGAGAAATACAAAGCACCCCATTAACCACTAGGGCATGTTGTGGGCAAACTGAGGAGCTGCTCTGGTCTCAGGCCTTGTTTACACAGGAAGGAGACTCCCTTTCTCATCTACTTGAGGAACTGAAGCAGCCAGTTGCCAGGGGCCTTTTCTATTTCTCAGACATGGCGCTGGTTATACTGTATCAGGGAAGGTAAATGACCACCTCAATATGCAAGCATGTCTTCTTGAACACAACACCAGTAGGTATGTATACAAACTGCAGAGATGGGCTGAAGCTGAGCAGGTCAAGGGCCTATGTGGATTATAGCTTTGGGGGTCTTGCTGGCTGAGAAGCTTTCTGGTTGAACTCTGATTAAAACTGTATTTTGTCCAATGTCCCCAGATTGCTATAACTAGGTTTAAAGACAGTATTGAATTGCTAGTAACTAGGTTTAAAGACAGTAAGATAATACCCAGGTAAGAAGGTAGGTGTGATATCCAGAAGAGATGCTCACCGGAGGCTACAGCTGCTATCTATCTATCTATCTATCTATCTATCTATCTATCTATCTATCTAATCTACCTTATCTATCCATCCATCACCTGAGGCTACAGCTGCTCTGTCTGTCCATTCGTTCGTCCGTCCATCCATCCATCCATCCATCCATCCATCCATCCATCCATCCATCCATCAGACGGGGTCACACTATGTAGCCCTGGCTGTCCTGGTAGGATTAAAGACATGGCCACTATGCCCAGCATTTTGTTTACATTTTTAAATGTATATTGGTGTTTTGGCTGCATGTGCTCAGAGGGTGTCAGATCCTCTGGAACCAGAGTTACAGATGGTTGTGAGCCACTGGGAGTTGAACCTAGGTCCTCTAGAATAGAAAGTGCTCTTTAACTTCCGAGCCCTCTCTCCAGCCTCTATATATTGTATTTAAAAATTGACAGGTTAGGGCCCATCTCACACTACACCTAATCTAATTCAGCCAAACTCCAAAAGGACAAGGGGTAAGTGAGTCTGAATTACAGGCTAGTGTGATCTACATAGCAAGCTACCTAGAGACCCTGTGAGCCTAAATGTCCCTGCTCTACCCCACCCCTTGTCACTTTAGTGCTTCCACCAGTGTGGTTCTGGACTAGCTAGGAATGACTACAAAGCACATCCATTTCCTAACACTAACTGTTAGGAAGTCCCTCGGAATCACATGCAGTGCTTGCCTGGGTTAGACCCACGAGGTGGTGAGGACAAACCAGATACAGGTCTCCACGCTGCTGGCCTGAGCCACGCACAGCAGCCTTCTACTGCACAGGACTGGATCATTTAAGCACTTCAACTAGATTGTGAGGGAGGAACAGACCAGCCCCTTCCGATCTCACTGAGGGGAAACTGACACAGGAGTACCTCACTAATCAGGCGGTGCACATTTGTACCTCCACCCCGCCCCCACTGTAACACCATGAATCACTCATGAGGGTACATCCCCTCGGGACATCTTTTTCTGCTATAGTTCTGACAGTCTCACCTTATAGAATGTCTGTGTTTTTTCAGGGAGCTTCCTTGCATTTCTTAAGATCTTCTGTACATCTGTCTATGAGGCATAAAAAAAATTCAACGTTAGAATTCTGTGGCTTTGAAGAAAAAACCCACCCCAGTAGCTTTAAGTGTTTAAAGACATGGAAATATGAACAGGCTGTGTCAACATGAAGATTCCTTCTGAGATGATGGTAGTATTCTGCTCAACACTGGCAAAAACACCTCTAAAAGGCTTGACGGTATTAAAAATCAATTGTCTCATAGAAATAGACCCAGTATACCCACATATCTATGGCTAGACCATTGATGGGGAAATAACAACTGTTGTTGAGATAACTGAATGAGTGCAAAAAAAAAAAAAAAAAAAAAATGTGGACCCTTAGCTCACAGGAAATTAAAAAAAAAAAAAAATCAGCTCAAAATGGGGCTGGAGAGATGGTTCAGTGGTTAAGTGCGCAGGGGTTTCTTGTCTGGAACTAGGTGATGCCAATGACCACCTGACAATATAAACACTGCTGAACATGTACATTTTTAAATGGTTGAAATGGTAAATTTAATGTGTACTTTACTAAAATAGGAAAACAAAAACCCAGGGCTAAAATAGAGCAATTCAGTCAAAGTAGTTCTGAGCCTCCTGACCAGGAAGTGCTGGGGTCAGGGATAGACAAGGAAGGAACACAGAGAAGAGGCTACAGTCCCCTTGGTCAAGGCAGGATTGCTTCAGTATCAAGGTAAAGGTCTCAAGGAGCCAAAGCAGTCAACAGAAGCACCTTGTTGTCAGCCTGAATGCCTCTTCTCAGTGCATTGAGGTTAGAGTAACATTTACATGTAAAAAGGGTGTTTCCCAGGTAACTGTACAAACAGAAATAAGTGACCTTGTCAGTGGAAGGAGAAAGTGCCTTGCATGAATGCAGCATTCCTAGGTAACAATTATAACTCCCTATGGAGCTGATTTGTAAATTATAATGTAATGTGGCTAGAGTCCCCTGGAGGGCACAACCATTAAGGGAACTGAGGGACCCTGGCCTTTCTCTGGTCTCTATTTTGCCTCTTTGCCACAAGAGAAGCAGTTTTGCTCCTCCATCAATTTCTGCCATGATACTATCACAGGCACAAAGCTCTGGAGACTCCCAAACCCACCTTTTCTGTTTATAAACTGAAAACACACACACACACAGACAGCCTTGGATCTTACAGTAGGGATAGAAGAAATGATCAGAGGATTTAGGCCTTTTCTGAACACTGCTGTGGGGAACTTTCCCTTGAGAAGCCCGACCCACACTTGGGTTTATCTAACATTTTGTAACTCTCTTAGAGAAGTCCACACTCAAGCTCTTAGGCCTGTCTTTCCTCTATGCACACCCCTTTCTTGTAACCCTCAAGCCTATACTAAAATTATTAAACCTTAATCCTGCTTCTTTAAAAAAACCAAACAAACATAACAGCCAGGTGTGGTAGTGAAGGCCTTTAATCCCAGCACTCAGGAGGCAGAGGCAGGGGGATCTTTATGAGTTTAAGGCCAGTCTACTTTACATAGCCAGTTCCAGGACAGCTAAGGCTACAGTGGAGTGAGACCCTGTCTTACCCTGCACCCAAGAAAAAACCCCACTGCCTTAGCATGTGAGACTTTTAAACTAAAGTCCAATGCTGGCCCATAAGGCCACACCCCTACTAGCAGTTGATCACCATTTGGTGAGGGAGACTCAGTTTTTTTTTTTTTTTTTTTTTTTTGGTTTTTTCGGGACAGGTTTTCTCTGTGTAGCTTTGCGCCTTTCCTGGAACTCGCTTTGGAGACCAGGCTGGCCTCGAACTCACAGAGATCCGCCTGGCTCTGCCTCCCGAGTGCTGGGATTAAAGGCGTGCGCCACCACCGCCTGGCGAGACTCAGTTTTCTTAAGGGACAGGACCTCTGGTAAGTTACTTATGCTTTGGTGCCTGGCTCTGCACCCATGTGTGATGTGGGCAGCACAAATTGGATTTGGTAGGTTATTATTTCTTTAAAAAAATAAAAAAAATATGAATTATGTTGGGGAGGGCCTGGGAGGAGTTGGAAGGGAGAGGGGTGGACATGATCAAAATACATTGTACTAATGTACCAAAAAAAATATTTTTAAAAATCCAGTGCTGGTAAACTGGGTGTGATGGCGTATGTCTGCAATCCCAGCACTTAGGAAGTGGATGCAGGAGGATTGGGCATTCAAGGCCAGCCTGGACTATACAGTGAGTTTGGGGCCAGCCTAGACTGTACAGTGAGTTTGGGGCCAGCCTGGACTGTATGAGACTGCCTCAAAAATACAAAATAAATAAAAATAAATCCAATGCTGGGAAAACACACTTCTCTGGAAATGTTGCCATGCTCTCTGTTATTAGACAAGAAAAACTATACAAGCCATTTGCTTCTGTGACCACGGTAGCAGGAAGCCCAGAACCAAAGTCCTCAAATACAATTACCATTTTGCCTCTGGTTCCAAGCACAATTGTTTCCATCTTTCCCTGGTTTTGTTATTGCTCTAAACTTTGTAAAAAATGATTTTGTTATGTATGTTCTCACTGTAGGCCATCTCATATCCTTTTGGGAAATAAGGACAGACATTAGAAGTAAATGAATTACATAGGAGAGGAAAATCGACCGCCTCCACTGTCCCCAGCAAAAAGCAATGTGAACAGTCATTACCTGCAGGCCGCTGGGTTTGATCCAGACAGTCACATTCTGGGCATAACTGCGTTTGTTTTTGGGCTGCAGGGGGAATGGGCTCTTGTTGTCGTCCTCCCCATAAGGGTTTTCTTTAGCATCTTAAAGAAAAAAACAACTTTGAAAATGACACCTGGCAGACACAATTACATTTCCAATTAGGCAATTAGCTTTTTGAATCACTATCATCATTCAAGAAATTACATTAACTTCAGGCATGCTGGAGAACCTGTTCTCAATAGGCAAGTCACTGCAATAGGAGATCAATCAGCAGGGACCTAGCTAAGTGAAAACCAGCTTAATGTCCTTACAGGAATTAACTTCACATTAGCTTTAGCCATAAAGCCAAAGAAGACAAAGCCAGCACCCGCACTGGAAACTTAGAGTTGCGTCACACATACAGTTCTTTGTTTAGCCCAGAATGCTTCACCCAAACTTTCTTTTCTTTTCTTTTCTTTTCTTTTTTTTTTTTTTTTTTGAGACAGGGTTTCTCTGTGTAGCTTTGACACCTGTCCTGGATCTCACTCTGCAGCCCAGGTTGGCCTCGAACTCACAGAGATCCACCTGCCTCCTGAGCGCTGAGATTAAAGGCGTGCGACACCACCGCCCAGCCACCCAAACTTTCTATGGTTTGAGAAACATCTACACCTGTACTAACATCACAGCTACCAGCCACTGAGCACTGGACTTAGAATTCAATTTTATATGTTCTTTAATTTTAAATTTAAATAGTCTATGTGGCTAGTGGCTATGGAGTCAGACAATATAATAGTTGAGGCAGGAAAAAAAGCCAGAGTTGTAGTTTAAGACCTTGTTTCAAAACACTCACACACACAGACGTTTTGGCAGCCACGTTCCTTAAAGCCACTGCAGTTTCATATGCAGATCAACAGGGTTTGAGTGTTTGACCCTGCTTCCTGAGTCAATGGAACTGCCACAAATTTACAAAACACACTTACATCTACAAGCTTCCTTTGCCTTTTTGTTACCATGGTTTGGGCTGGACAGAGCAGGAAATCTTACCTACCAGTTCTGGAAGCTTAAGTCCTTTGCCCAAATACTCATGTTGAAAACTAGAATTAGACCAATTTGTTAAACTGAGCCCAATTCCGCCCCCTACCCCCAACCCCCAAGGCAAGGTTTCTCTGTGTAGCTCTGGTTGTCCTGGAACTTGCTCTGTACACCAGGCTGGCCTCGAACTCAGGGATCTGCCTGCCTCTACCCCATCCTCCACCAATGCTAGGATTAAAGGTGTAGGCCACCATGCCCAACTGAGTCCCAAATTCTATTTTTTTTTATTTTCATATATTACATCCCAACCACAGTCTCCCTTCCCTCTTCTCCTCCCTACCCCGCACCCACGGCCCCATCTCCCCTCTCTCCTGGCTCCACTCCTCCCTGTCTCCTTTCAGAAAAGGGCAGGCCTCCCAGGGATATCAACAACATGGCATATCAAAGTTGCAGTAAGACTAGGTACCTCCCCACATATTAAGGCTGGACGAGGCAGCCCAGTAGGAGGAAAGGGCCCCAAAAGCAGGCAAAAGAGTCAGAGACAGCCTCTGCTCCCACTGTGGGCCCCAAATTCTTTATTCCTGATTTGGTCATTAATCCAAACACCTTGCAGGTATGGTGACTCACACCTGCTAACAGCACTCAGGAGACTAAAGCAGGACTGCTGTGAGCTGAAGGCTAGTTTGGGCTGACCAGCCAACTAACCAACACCTTAATACTGGACCAGAGTACCTCCATCAACCCTCTTCTATTTCACCAAAAGCATCGCTCCAACTTTTCAGATGTATTTCCATTAGTGCTTATCCATATGTAAACCCTGTAAGTCAGGCCAACACCCCCCTAGTCCTGTCCTACACAACATCCCTATTTCCAACTCCCTTGGCCTGCCTTGCACAGACCAATCTCCTGCCCCATCCATTCATTTATTCATCACCTACAGCATGACCTCTGTATATAGCACATACTGTGCTAGAAATTGTGCCTAGAGAAGGTATTTTTTCAGCTTTAAGGAATACACAGAACAATTATTTAGAACAAAAGAAGAATTATTAAATTCCAATCAGGTGTCTCTCAATAGAGCCACCCAGAAAACAATAGTAATAGCTATTAAAAATGAGTAAAGTAAGGCTCAGAATGATGGGCATACCCAAGGTTTCCTAGTGATTCAGTACACTGGTTTCCAGGTCCAGATGCTAATCTGCTCATCCATGACTGTGGCCCAAGTTTTTTTGACATGATTTCTTTGCATCCTGTTATTCTATAGCATTCAAGGTCAGTACCAAATATGCTAACATCTACCCATAGCCTCTGAACTTTGTTTGGAGCTTATATATGGCAGTTTCATTAGCAGAAACTTGCATTTACAGGAAATACTGCTATGAAAAAGAACAAAAAAATCTTAGAAGAGATAAGATAGCAGAAATAAAAACAAAAACACAGGTGCATGGTAAAGTTGAAGATAGAGAAGACAACAAAACAAAAAAAAATGGGAAAATGAGGCCCAGTATCTGCAGAATATTCATTTCCGAGCAGGCCTACTTAGTTCTAACCACAGCCAATCTCTAACCTTCCATCTGCCCCTCCTGCTGTGCTCAGTGCTATAGCTTCTTCCCTTCCAACAGGAATTTAACAGCCCTTTCTTCCTTTATCAGAAGACTTTTCTTCAAAACTCAGCCAGTGTGCTTCTGCCCTGTGAAGATCTCCTGAGTCACAGACAGCTGATCTGATCACTTTGTCCTCCTGGCTGACCTGACCTCCTGCTCTCTGTTGAATCCACTTCCCATCAGACTGAAAATTCCAGCTACCTCTTTTATCCACATGGCACAGAACAGACAGATGTCTCTCAAAGAGAAATGGAATCTATGGGGTTAAGGGTTGACTATAGAGTTGGAGGTCAAGGACACAGGCTCAAACAAAAGGAACAGCAAAGTGAGAAGGAGGAACAGTGGAGGTGAGGAGGAGGAGACAATGGTCTCTGTACATATGCTGAGCTTGACAGTGCAGCCAAGAACTGGAAATACAAAATGCAAACGTCAGGGACACCAGTTGAGACTTATGGTACAGATCTGAGGGTCTGAACCCACTATAGCTGAAGAAAGAATCAAGAAAGAGCACAAACAACAGGAGAAAACAAAGAACATTTTGGAAACTGAGGCAAAAGGAAGACAAGGTAACAAGAAATAGAAAAGCTGCCAGAGAAAAGCCAGACAAAAATCAGCAGCAACACCTCTGAAGTTGGGGGAAATGCATTTCCACAAGGAAGTCTCCATGGCCTAAGAATGACTTGACTGTTCAAAGGAAAAACATGGAGTTTTCCACTCAGAGCAGCTAACGACACTACTTTAGATAATATAAATATTGTCAATATAAATATACACATAATAGTCTGTATAAAATAGTCATTGTAAATATAAATGAAGATATTTATTTTAGTCAATAAAAATGTTTGCTTTCTCTGAGCTGAGAAAGTTGGGTGCAAGCCTCAAACACTCTGAGGTCCTCCATGTATGCACCCAGCATCAGAGAGCTCGGGCATGCTCCAGCAACACTCAAAGATGTTCAGAACAGCATGGAGACAACCAAGTCAAATAAGTGGAATCTGGTCTGGGTTATACCTGAAATGGGACCCAACTGTGCCATTTTCCCCAGCCATGGGAGAGGCTCTGGGCCAGGCTCGAAGAGAGACATCATGAGGTTTGATTTCTTCTTGCTGTCAGCTTGTGAGTAGAGCATTCCATGCCACTCAGGACTAGATGGAGAGAAGATGGAGAGCAGGACGTCAAGTCTAGGACAGTTAAGTTCAAGAAGTCTAGGTTCTGCTTTTCTGGAGATACAGATTTAAGTTTTAAGTCAGGCATATTACTCTTACCAAAGCCAAATCTTAAACCCCAAAAATGCACATAGTATTTCCAATTCCCTGAGATACATATTAGCCAGACAATTATGTGTGTACATTGGAAGCAGTTTAAAAGAAAAAAAAACTTGCAAAGCACAGGAAGTAGTAGTCCAGGTGCAGAGGAGAAAAAGCTGAGGCCTACAGGTCCTTCCAGCTGCCTCCTGATATCACAGCAGCCCCACCAGAGGCAAGGTGTTCAACATAGTTAGGAAATACTCTGGCTTCCAGCTTCTGAAAGGGCCTTAGGTGACTCTCATATTCAGAGTCAACAGTAGCTTGGGTGCCAAGAAATAGATCAGAGAACTATTAAGGGCACTTGCTGCACTTGCAGAGGACCAGGGTTTGGTTCTGAGCACCCATGTTTGGCAGCTCACAACCCCTTGTAAACTCTAGTTCTGGCCTCTGGCCTCCATGGGCACCTGCACTCACCTATACATAAACACATGCACAGGTACACAATTAAAAATAAAATCAATTTAAGAAAGAAAACAATTGTATTCTTCTTTCTGGAATTTTCACTCAAGCAGAGATGGAGACATCCTTCCTGTGACTAATCTTAACCTTTTGACCTTTTGTATCTGTCAGTCCAGATATCTGTCATATCTGTCAATCCATGGCCAGAAGGCTACCTCCTCTTTTCCAACAATAGGTGATACAGGAAGGGAAGCAGAAAGCTGTGCAGATTTCATGACTATAGAGAATATGAAAGCTAGTTCTTTCCTTACAGGGAAGGAATTCAACAGAGTGGCTGCGTGAGTTCTGGATTAAGCATGTAGGTTAAGAACTCTAGCTCGCCAGGCGGTGGTGGAGCACGCCTTTAATCCCAGCACTTGGGAGGCAGAGCCAGGCGGATCTGAGAATTCCAGAGCCAGAGTCTTTCCCCCCCATCCCCCCACCCCCGAGACAGGGTTTCTCTGTGTAGTTTTGGGGTCTGGGTCACTCTGTAGACCCATGCCCCGAGGCTCTTCAGTTTTTTATCTTTGTGACCTTGGGCATTTTCCTCTGCCTCTCTAAGCTTCGGTCTCCTCACCTCACGCAGTGCTGGGACGACATCCGTTAACACACATGACATACTCAGGAGGAATGCCTGGCACATGGCACATGCTCAGGGTTAGCAGCGTGTCCCC
>CABHPQ010000284.1:38472-58803 GCA_902168405.1 Peromyscus aztecus
TGATGGCTATACAAACTCTGTAAATATTCTTTGAAAAGGCACCACTTGGGCTGAATGTGGTGGTGCACACCTCTAATCCCACTTGGGAGACGGAGACAGGTAAATGTCTGTAAATTTGGGGCCAGCTTGGATTACAAAATAAGTTCCAGAACAGTCAGTGTTGTCACATAGAGAAACCTTGTCTTGAAAAACAAGACACCACTTAATTTTTTTTTAAATGCACATGTACATGCCCATGTGTGCAGATGCACATGTACATGCACATGTGTGTAGAGGCCAGAGGACAATCTCAAGTGTTATTTTTAGAAATGTATCCACTCCGAGCAGGTTTTTAATTGGCTTGGAGCTCACCAACCAGGCTATAAAGGCTGGCCAATGAACCTCAGAGCTCCTCCTGTTTCTTGCCTCCTTAGCCTTGGGATTCCACGCTTTTGCCATCCCATCTGGATTTCTCTTCAAAAACATTTGTTTGTCTTGTTTGTTTATGAGACTGACCTATCCCAGGGTAACTGGCCTAAGAGTTTGTACCCACTCAGCTTTTTACACAGGTGACTAAACTCAGATCTTCGTGCTTGCAAGGCAAGCACTTTATCAACTACACTATTTCCCAGCCCATCTAAAAAACAAACTAACCTTTCTTTCTTTTTGGGGGGGATGGTGGGTACCAAATTTAGGGCTTTAGATTTGATCAACACATGCTTTACTACTGAGCTCATTTCTTTGCTCTAATTATAAATACTTTAAACGGGGAACCTATGGTTTATGAATTATAGCCCAGGGGAGCTGTATATAAAAAACGATTTTGTACCATTCTTGTAGGAAATTCAATGAGATGCCATTTGGAGGATTGAGGCATAAATCTAAACAGAATCAGACAAAGAAGTGCTAGGTGTGCCCTAAGGTGACAGCCCTCACACAGCAGACACAAGGTAAGTACACAGTGGTTCCTCCACGAGCTTCTTGACTGAACTTCCCAACTGCAGGTTCTTTCCCATGCTGACTGCTGTAGTGAAGGTTCTTTCCCACACTGACTGCTGTAGTGAAGTTCTTTCCCACACTGACTGCTGTAGTGAAGGTTCTTTCCCACACTGCTGTAGGTGAATCTTTCTTCTAAGAACAGCCTTCTGCTCATTTTTTTCACAGACTCTTCACTTCACTAGGAAGAATCTTCCAGTATAGGTTGGTATTCAACGCTCCCTAAAATACTGCCCTAGTCTGCCTTCCCTTATTTGTCCTTGTACTGTCCCTGCCCCCAATAGTTTGCTTATTTTCTATCTTAGCAATTATATAGGCATACCTGACAATTAGGGCAATCTGGATGTTCTCTGAGAACATAGGTTCAGTGATCCCAATAAGCTGCTGTGGGTGAATATCAAGATTTTGCTTGTGAACTGGGCATGGTGGCTCATGCCTGTATCCCAGCACTCAGAGGGCTCAGGCAGACAATGTTCTGAGTCTGAGGCTAGCCTAAGGTATAGAGTGAGAGCTTGTCTCAAAAAACAAGCAAAAGAACATTCAATAATTCTTGCTGTGAATGTATGACTGAGATAATGAGGCATTAACAGAATATATGATTCAGCAGGTGGAAATTTGACTTGCTACATATATTTCTTGAAGAGAGTTGGTAAATAATAGATAGATGGTCAACTCAGAACACAGAAAATGAACATTTCCAAAAGCTAGAGATTGGCATATTTCATAGGGATGCTGAATTTGGGGACATGACTTTACAGTTCTTAGTGAGGCACAGTCTGCAATGAAGCCTCACAATGGGACTCACGATGCATTCAATAACATTTCTTATTGTAGTACTGACATGCTTGGCAGTAGCAGAACAACGCAGGTCTGTCCTTCCCCCTGCTCTCTGTTTCTATTAGGAAAGCCCTGGATGGGGACCCCAGAGCTGTCACTTCTAAAGAGGCCTTTCACCATGAATCCACAAACCAGTGCACAATGTAATGTGTCAAAAGTTTCCACAGTGTAAGGCAGCATGTTATCTAGTCTGGTATCTGAGGCAACATTCAATTTCTAAAATCCAATTCATCGCTTTTCCTTTAAATTCTGTACAGTGGGCCAGCTTACCATCTAACACTGAAGAATGACTTTACAGAACATGATGCTTCGTGTGAACCAAAGGTATGAGAAGAGAACTCACCTTTGTTAAGTGCTATGGGCAAGACCAAATGCCTGGACAAAACTGGGGGGCTGGAAATATCAGCTATATCAATAAAGCCCACTATTTCCAAATCTGTAAGGGAGGAATCAACACAGAATTATTCACAATAGGGAAACTACATTGTTGTCCATGTGTTAGATCCTATAAACACTGTTTTAAGGTGAAGGTTTCAAATATGAAACCTGGGGAAATTGTTAAACTTTTCTGAGGATCATGAATAATTTTCATTTTAAGTAGCTCAAACAATAATGACTCTTATTTAATGAATTCAAGTTTTAAAACAAAACTAGGTACTTTATTTTTATGAGGCTAGGACCTTAACCAAGGCAAAAGCTGAAAGGTCAAATTCCTCTGTATAATCAAGGGTAGTAGGTTACAGCAGGTGGAAAATTAAGCACCTACAACACCCTTATTCAGCCTTTGGAAAGTAAAGCTGTCACTTGAAGAACATTCCTTTGGGGTGGGAGATGGGCCTTGTGGTTAAGAGTGATTGAGCATGAGACTCCGTTAGAATCCCCAGCACTCCACAAAACAAACAAACAAAAAAAAAACAAAATCAAAAACAAAAAAATAGGGCATAACTGATGTGCCTGTAACTCCAGGATTGGGGGTTGTTGACAGGGAGATCTTGGGAGACTGCTGGCCAGCCAGCAGAGCCAATGGAATGGGAGCTTCTAGTTTAGTGAGACCTTGTCTCAAGGCAATAAGGCAGGAATGATAGAGAAGATCCCCAATGTCTTCCTCTGGCCTCTATATACACCTGCATGGGTACACGCACCTGCACACTTATGTGTGTATACCACATCCACATCCAAAAAGAATATTTCCTTGAGAGAGAAATACATTCTATACAAAATCAATATAATAATTTCTTCCCTTTATAGCAGCTATACTACAGCCTCAAATTATTTCCTGAAAGCCTAAACAAATAAAAGTTCATGGGTGGGCATGGTGGTACATGCCTTTAATCCTAGTACACGGGAGGCAGAGATTGGTGGCCTGCTTTATGTGGTGAATTCTAGGCCGGCCAGAGCTACCTAGTGAGATCCTGTCTCAAAAATAAAATAAAAAATTAAATTTAAACAGAATTTTTTTTTTTGAGACAGGGTTTCTCTGTGTAGCCCTGGCTGCCCTAGAACTCACTCTGTAGACCACAAAACTTTGAAAACACTAAAAATTGTAAAGAAAACAGATTCATTCACTATTCTTCATAGAAGGAAACCATTCAAAGTATTTATTGAGTTGTTTTTCAATTTTTCTTCTAAGTATATCAACAGCACAGCCATATTAGCAAAAACAATTTTAAAATACCAGAATCATGCCAAGTAACCACTCTTCTAATACACCAGGGTATGTACTTTCCTGGAGACCTGCGGTCAGCACCTCCCTAGGCAAGCATCTAATAGCTGGCAGCTTTCACTTGAGTAGAAATAGGTCTACAACAAACACTACACAGTGATTTAGGTAGAAATCACACAAGTATCTTAAGATTAAAAGCTCATATTGGAAAGAAAAGAAATATTCAGATAAAGGGCAGGAAGGAAGTAGAATTTAATTGGTTTGAAGGCAACAAAACATTAGGTGCATTAATATACTCTGTTACAATTAACCCATATGGGTATGTACTTCCAGATAGCCAAAAGCTAAAGCAAAAAGTATGCTCACAGTTTTTCATTCTAAAATTTCTACACCTCAAACAACAAACATTTATTTACCACACATTTATTTTTAATCATTTATTGACAGGGCAATTATCCATTGAGCATCTAGTAGGTGTCAGACTATATTAGACCAGGTATCAACAAGACTAACAGTGGTGATATCCATCCCTGAGAGCTTTGGCATACACTCACCACTCAAGGAGTCCTCCAACCAGTGGGAGACAATTCTCTTTCCTGACTGCTGGTTTTCACTATTAAGGTTGTTAAATTCAGCTAAGCATGGCATCAACAAAAATGTACTAGATCAAAGCAGGAGGATGCAAAAACATTTTGTTTTAGTTGTAATACAAGAAGCAGGGCTGGAATGGTTCTGTCTATCAGAACAAAGAGTTTAGCAACTGACTGGTTCATTCCCCACACCTAGTCAATAAGGACTGGAAGAAGCAACTTCCAGGGTCACAGCAAAAGTCACAGAGTTAAGTCTGGAAGACAACTCTTCATATACTTTAGTTAGAATGCTAATTAATCTCAATGTCTATACTAAAAATCATCTCAGGTGGCTAAACTAGCTCAGCTGGGAGAACACTAGATTGAATAAACACCTTATCATTTTAAATCAATCTGGCCATTATTTCTAACTCTAGTAATATGTAGTTATAGTGACTAGAGATTGGAGATTAACTCAAGATCTCACCATAAAAGACAATAACTTGCCACCTCTCAGTTAAGATAAAGATAACAGGAAAATTAAGAAGGAAGTTTCAAAAAAGTTACCTGTGTTAATGACTTTAGGGATAGGATCAATTTCTTCATCTATAACAAAAGGCTCTGGCCTGGGGAAGACTTGTACATCAGCCGTTAGGTGGCCACACTTGAGAACAGCATGGAAAGGCGTGTACGCCAGATCTATCAGTTTCCTAGAATATGTTATAGGGAACAGTGATAAGGCACATATACAAGAAATCTTTTTTTAAAATTTATTTATTTTTATTTTATGTGCATTGGTGTTTTGCCATGGGTGTCAGGTCCCCTGAAACTGGAGTTAGAGACAGTTGTGAGCTGCCATGTGGGTGCTGGGAATTGAACCCAGGTCCTCTGGAAGAGCAGTCGGTGCTCTTACCCACTGAGCCATTTCTCCACCCCTAAAAAAAATCTTTTTTTTTTTTTTTTTTTTGGTTTTTCGAGACAGGGTTTCTCTGTGTAGCTTTGCGCCTTTCCTGGAACTCGCTTGGGAGACCAGGCTGGCCTCGAACTCACAGAGATCCGCCTGCCTCTGCCTCCCGAGTGCTGGGATTAAAGGCGTGTGCCACCACCGCCCCCTACAAGAAATCTTTAAACATTCAAATTTTGTTACTCTTTCCCACTGGTTCTAAGACTAAACCTGAGTATTTGTGACAGCAGTACAAGCTGACATCTGTGATAAGCTTTCCATTTGAGAAGGCACAGACATTTAACCTTTGAAACTGCTGAGCCATTCTAAAGGAAGTCAGTGTGGCAGGCGTTATAGACTACTTAGTCATGCCTAACTGAAAAAGGAGCCAACTTTTAAACTCTACTTCTAATCATTTTATCTGAGAAAGGGGCCCCTGAGGAAAATTTAATCACACAATCAGCAATAATAAAACAGCTATTCTTCCTGGCTGTCATACTATAGTCTGTAAATATAAAGGAGAAAAAGCTTTACACATATACTCACCCAAACATAGACTGTACATTTTTCAAACACAGGGGGCCATCAATAGTAAAAATTTGCCCTTCACCATTGTTTAAGTCTATGAGTCGTTCAAGGCATTCTAAGGAATCGGTGCTCTGAAGCTGCAAAGCAAAAGAGATGACCCCTTAACCACTGCACAAATTACCAATCACTCAGTACACCAAGGCTAACACCATCATGACACCAGCAGGAAATGCCTGGGATGATTTTCTTAACAGAAAATGACAAAGAAATAACTACTATTTGACTCAAAGCTACAAAAGAGTAGTCATAAAGAAATGTCACCAGAGGCCAGGTGGTGGTGGTGCACGCCTTTAATTCCAGAACTCGTGAGGCAGAGGCAGATGGATCTCTGTGAGTTCGAGGCCAGCATGGTCTACAGAGTGAGTTCCAGGACAGGCACCAAAGCTACACAGAGAAACCCTGTCTCAAAAAAAAAAAACAAACAAACAAACAAAAAAAGAAAAAAGAAAAAAGAAATGACACCAGTAGCACCACTTCAGACAGGAGAATCAGAAGCCCCCCAGGGAAGCCTGGCCAGCCTTTCCCCAGGAAGGTGTTCTAACCATCACCTGTAGTTTTCCTTTCACTATGTAGCCCTGGCTGGCCTGGAACTTGCTATGAACACTGGGCTGGCTTCAAACTCAGAGATCCATTTGCCTCTCATCTACATTTTACAGAAAAAAAAAAAAACTGACATGGAGAAAAGTTAAATAACCTTCTCAAATGGCAAAACTAGGAAGTCTAGCATTTAATAAAACATGTCTAAGAGTAACATTATTTTACTCCCCAAATTAAGGCATATATACTCTCTCAACATTTCTGCTGGAATGGATATAAGAATTCCTGGATAAGAGACATAATTAACACCCCCCCCCCCAAAAATAAATCCTCCACAACCCACCAGCAGGAAGAAAGTCAACCGCAGCTATGTTCCCAAGTTGGGTACCTCTGAATGTCAATAAGCATTTGAGATGCAGAGTCTTTGTATTCATCAATCCTCCTCCTCCCCCCCAGACAAGGTTTCTCTGTGTAGCTTTGTGCCTTTCCTGGAACTCACTCTGTAGCCCAGGCTGGCCTCGAACTCACAGAGATCCGCCTGCCTCTGCTTCCCAAGTGCTGGGATTAAAGGCGTGAGCCACAACCGCCCGGCGCAGAGTCTTTTTAAATTATGACCAGCTTCAGTTGAAACTGGTAGAGACAATGTTATAGTGTATATAATACAGCATTCATCAAATATATCAACAAAGAGATCAAATCTTAACATTTAATCAAACTAAAAAGAGCTGAGTAAATGCCTTACCTCCTCCAGGTTTGCCATGCACATGACATACAACTTAGATGGGAAAGGAAAGGGGAGTGGAAATCTGTTGCTCTCACTTCTCTGATTCTGAGTAGCTAGGGAATGTCGCAGTGACCCTCTGCCAATGCCAAGACAGCCATCAGTCACCAGAACAACCTGTTTGTAAAGACAGGAGGCTTGTACGTTAAATGTCATATTTATTATTTTCTTCCTTTTAAATTATTTCTGATCAAAGTATATACTTAAAGTAGCTCTACTCTTGCTAGAAAGAAGCATGGGGAGGCTCTGTGGGGTGATAGAAACATTCTATATGTTTTATACGTATAAATTATCTTTTATTCTTTGAGAAGTTCAGATATAAAAATGTATTTTGATCATATCCACTCTCTCACTCTCCTTCTCCATTTCTCCTCAGGCTACTCCCAAAACATTCTCAACTTGATTTCCTTTTCTTCTTCTTCCTTCCTCCTCCTTCTCTTCTCTCTATATTTTAACACCACCTGTTGAGTACAATTAGTGCTGCCTTTATTCATGAGTGTGGAGCCGCCCCTGGAGGGGAGCAATCTACAAGCAGCTACACCTCCAAGGAGAAGTTCCTTTCCTTCCCTCAGTAGTCATCAACTGCCAATATCTCCTCAGCTATGGATGGGGCCTCCTGAGACCCTCCTTGATACACAATGCAATTTTTACTAGCGTGGTCCTGTGCAGGTGACAACGAATACTGTGAATTCAGGAGTGGGATGGCCTGGCATGTCCAGAGAACAGCATGTCACAGCATCCTCCCTATCTTCCAGCTCTTACATTCTTTCTTCAGCCTCTTCCCCAAGGTTCCCTGAACCTGGAGTGGGAGGTAGGTAGTGGGTAGTGTTTACATAGGTATATGCATTTGTGAAGTCAATGAACTGTGTATCTAAAATGTATACACTTTATTTCATTCAATTATTTTTGTTTTGCTTTTTAAAGACAGGGCCTCACTTTTTAGCTCTAGCTGACTTAGAATTCACTGTGTAGACCAGGCTGGCCTCTAACTCACAAAGATCTGTCTGCCTCTATCTGCTGTGTGCTGGGAATAAAGGTGTGTACCACCACATTCAACTCTAGTTATTTTTTGAGTTTACCTTTGAACATTTAAAGGAAAAAAAGAATCATAGCCAATTTTCACTTAATAGATAAGGAATTAGTACTTAAGGCACTGTTCTAAGAAATGGTAAAACACATTGATATGTAACCCTAGGGGAAAAAGTCCAAAAATCTGAATTTTGCTACTTTATTTTAAAAATGATAAATCCTATTCTTGGTCAACTAAAAAGACAACTACTTTAAAAACGTATCTGGTGCTGTTACTTGTCCTCACTCTTCAGTGTAAAAATATCTGCCAGGGGCTGGAGAGATGGCTCAGAGGTTAAGAGCACTGGCAACTCTTCCCGAGGTCCTGAGTTCAATTCCCAGCAACCACATGGTGGCTCACAACCATCTGTAATTTGATCTGGCGCCCTCTTCTGGTGTGTAGGTAGAATACTGTATACATAATAAATAAATCTTAAAAAAAAAAAAAAAATATCTGCCAGGCCATTTTGGCAGCAGTGAACAAGACCTTTAAAAAAAACACCATGTTTAACTTGTAATTTGAAAAGGCCAATAAAATCAACTTGAATATGGTATCTGAAAAGCCATTTTCTCCTTTCCCACTGCTTGGGTGATAGTGAAGCCCTGGTGTATGGTGATATTTTTTTGTACCAAAATGTTATTTGTATAATAAATAAAGTTGCCTGGGGGTCAGAGCTATTAGCAAGCCATAGGAAAGCAGGGCAGTGGTGGTGTACGTTTGTGATCACAGCACTTGGTAGACAGAGCTAGGTAAGTCTCTGTGTGTTCAGGGATACAGCCAGCATTGGATACACATGCCTTCAATCTCAATACCAACCATAGAACACCTGGAGGGCTATACGGACAGGCCGTAATGAGGCAGTCCTGAGGTTGGGTTTACAACCAATGAGAAGGCAGAACAGAGACTATATAAAGACTTTAACACAGGAAGTACGGGCTCCTTCGGAGAGGTAGGACCACTGCAGGAGGAAGGGTAAGGTTTGGGCTCTTAGCTCTGACCTCTTGGCTTTCTTCTTTGCATTGGTTCTGTGTTTCTTATTTATAAGACGGTTGGTTACATCTACACTGGTGGACTTCCTAAGCATTCCAAAGGAGACTAATTTGGTTCTCTTTAGCCCAGTGGGTGGCTGTACCACGTGGGATACCAGCACCCGCACTGACTTCTACCATGAATTGCAGGATGGAGGTCCCCTGAAAGGAGCTCATCTCTTGGGAAGACCGTCAATTGACTGCTAGGCAAGTTCTTCTTCTAGGAACCAACAATTTCTAAATAGTGTGATCTACTTCTTCTTTTTTTTTTTTTTCCTCGTTTTTTCGAGACAGGGTTTCTCTGTAGCTTTGGAGCCTGTCCTGGACTAGCTCTGTAGACCAGGCTGGCCTTGAACTCACAGAGATCCACCTGCCTCTGCCTCCCGAGTGCTGGGGTTACAGGCGTGTGCCACCACCGCCTGGCGTGATCTACTTCTTATACTAGCTTTTATGGGATGCTTGTGTGTGTGTGTTTATACATGCACACACAGGACATACACATATGTGGAGGTCAGAGGACACCTTCATAGTCAGTTCTTTCTTTTCATCTTGACGAGGCTTCCGTGGATTGAACTCAGGTACCAGGCTTTTGAAGCATAAGCACCTCACCCACTGAGCCGTTCCACCAGCTACACACGCTGTTTTTAGGACAGATTACAGGTACTGCCAAAGTGAAACACTTCACTCAGATAATGAAGGTACAAACCAGCTGTTCAAAATGTTGGTCAAAAAATTCCACATTTAAATAAATTTCATATTAACTGGCTGTAAAATCACCAATAACCATCATTTCTCAAAGAGTACTCTGGAGCTTATACGCTTAGCAAGTCTAAATGGATTTAAGCCCTCTGACACAGTTCATCTCCAATGCAGGTTCTTCTTTTCCCCCTTAAGAAACAAAACAAACAAAACATCAAAAGGTGATGTCAGCATGGTACAAAGGTCGAGCTCTTAAAATCAGTCCTGACCCCTCTGACCACAGAAGAGCAAATGAAACTGCTACCTGCTGACCACCAGTTCAGAGGATACTAACAAAAACCTTCATTTATTCAGTTGATTATTAGAAAATCAGATATTCATTTGAATACTCCAGGCATGCACATGGTACACAGATGTACGTACAAGGGAAATGATGCTTATAAAGTTATGTACTAACTGTTTCCCTGAAAAGAATTAATCAAAAGGCATTGGCTGTCTTCTTAAACATTTATATCTATTTATTGTGTGTATGCCTGAGTGCCTGCATGGGAATACATGCTCCACAGGTGTGCCTGATGCCAGAGGAAGACAAAAGAAGGCATCCACCCATCAGATCTCCTGGAGCTGGAGTTACAGGCAGTTGTGAGTTGTATTGTGGGTGCTGGAAGCCACAGTCCTCTGCACATCTACCTCTATATCTTTTCAGTCAATCTCTAGCCTTTCTTCACTGCCAAGCAACTTCAATCTTATAACTACTGTTGCTGTTTTTTTTTTATATTATTTTTTTATTTTATATGTATGAGTGTTTTGCCTGTATGTATGTCTGTGCATCATATGTGTACACCTATATGTATGGTGCCCAAGGAAGGCAGAAGAGGGCAGAAGAGGGCATCAGAGTCCCTGAGACTGTAGTTATAGATTGTTAGGCGCTGCCACGTTGGTGCTGGGAATCAAATCTGGGTCCTCTGTAAGAGCAGCCAGTGCTGTTAATCACTGAGCAACCCCCGCCCCCCATTCTTTCATTTTATTTTGTCTGTATGTATGTCTGTGTCCCATGTGCATGACTCATGCCTTGGATACTCTGGGATTGGGGTTACAGATAGTTATGAACACCCATGTGGGTTGCTGGGAATTGAACCCAGGTCCTCTGGAAGAACAGTCAGTGCTCTTAACTGCTAAGCCACCTCTCCAAGCCCCCTTGTTGTGTTTTTGTAAGACAAGGTCTCACTTGGTAGCATGGGCTAGTCTTGAACTGGTAATTATAGGTGTGTGTTATGTGCCTGGCTTTACACATTTACTGTGAATTAAAAAATAAAATACTAATTATGCCACTGATATTACTGAGGAATCTTGAACTGACCCTCTAATAGAAAGTCACACATCATATACTGGGGCAAACTGACCAGAGGCCACAACCTAACTGTTGTCTAGTTTTGTAAATAAAGCAACACAGCCATGCTCATTCACTTATTATGCTATGGCTGCTATCATACCTATCCCTACAGAGTTGAGTGAGTGTTACAGAAATCTACAAAGCCTAAACACAGAAAAACTGTAGACTGCTATAATTTTCCTGTTGGCAGTATCTGTTTCCTCCTTTTTTTTTTTTTTTTTTTGGTTTTGGTTTTTCGAGACAGGGTTTCTCTGTGTAGTTTTGGTGCCTGTCCTGAATCTCACTCTGTAGCCCAGGCTGGCCTCGAACTCATAGAGATCCGCCTGGCTCTGCCTCCCAAGTGCTGGGATCAAAGGCGTGCGCCACCCCCGCTGCCTGGCTGTTTTCTCCTTTTAAATATGCCACTTCTTCTCAAAGTATCTGTTTACACCAGGCATCTAATTAATTCTCTTTCCTGTTGCTACTCTGCTTTGATTTGATGCTAACATGGAACCACTGTGGGCTTCACAAAAGGAGCAAGACAGTTTTTGATACTTTTTTCTCCACTTCCACAGTCTAGAGTTGAGACAGTTAGAAGCCTGCTGACTACATACTACACTGAAGCGATGAAGACAGACCAGATTGTACTGATGTTTACAACCACCACTCAAAATTACAACTGCCCTTTCCAGGGAGTGCAGTTCTTACACTCCACTGTGAGCCCTTCTCTCTTCTACAAATGGCACTGCTTTGTAGTGAGTCAGTTCACTCTGCTTTCGAGGTGGAACTGTGCTGCTTCATGAGCACATTAGCACGACGTGGAGATCAGTGTGATGAACCGAGGGGATTCAGAGCCCTTTTCAAACACCTGTGCTGTAAAATACAGTTCCCGGAATGAGGAAGCTGTGTCATCTGCTAGTGAAATGGGCTAGAGAACACTAAAGCACTCAGATGATGATGATGCTTTTTAATTCAGTGTGATGAGAAAGAACTGATCGTTACCTGGCAAGGAATTGCTCCACCCCATTCTTGCTGGACAATATTGCAAACACCAACTAAGGCAGACTCCAAGCAGGTTTTGTCATAATCATCCATGTTACTCAGTGCTTCCTTGTAGAATAAAAGATACAAGTGCTTACTGTTCTTTATTGTTTGTTATTAGAAAACGCAAATTAATCAAAGCATACTTGCTACACAGGGTACACTAAGCCTCTGAGAGCCCCAAGGGACAGGTTCTTTAAAGAAAAAGAGTTTCTCACCTATAAAGGATAGTTGAATTAGCTTTCTTCATTTTGTCCTCTTACCAGTGAGAGGGGGCAGGCCTATGTCTGTGTCTGAGTGGACTGAGAACACCGAAGTCAAGAACTGAACGTCATAAAAATGTCAACTGTAACGAACATTAACCACATCTTTTCTGTTGTTGTTGTTTGGTTGGTTGGTTTGGTTTTTTGAGAAAGGTTTCTCTGTGTAGCCCTGGCTGTCCTGGAACTCGCTCTGTAGACAAGGCTGGCCGGAACTCAGAGATCTGCCTGCTCCTGCCTCCCGAGCACTAGGATTAAAGGTGTGCGCCACTACCGTGCAGCCATTAATCACATCGTAAACACCATTTCCAGCACTTACGTACACTGGGCCATCATGTACATTTATACCTCTTTTAAACAAGGAAGCCAAGGTACAGAACGATTAAGTAACTTTCTCATGATGAGAGGGAGCAGAGCCTGCACCTGAATCCAAGCAGCCTGACTTCAGGGGTCCAGATCTTAATTACGACTTCTCAATTCCATACACAGCAATTCTTCAAATTTCAAAACTTCTGAATATCAAAATCCTTAAGCTTAATCATTTGTAAGAAATTAGTAAAAGCCAGCCATGGTGGTGCATATCTGTAATGCCAGTACTCAAGAGGCTGAGAAAGATTGAGAATTGGAGGTCTGCCTGGGTCATACAGAAGACCCCCGTCTCAAATCCCCCCAAAGTGATCTAATACAATTAGAAGAAAAAAATAAAATAAAATGGGAGCTAAAAATGGACCACCTTAACAAAAAAATTTTTTTTACATATATATTTTAAAACTATTTATTTTGTGTGTATTTGTATATATGATGTGCACCATGTACATGCAGGAGCCCTCAAGAGGCCAGAAGAGGTGTCAAATTTCCTGAAACTAGTTACAGACAGTTGTGAGCTGCTATTTGGGTGCTGGGAACAGAACCCAGTTCCTTCGCGTGAGCAGTAATTACTACTAAGTACTCTTAACTGCTGAGCCATTTCTCCAGCCCCATTTCCATATATATATATACATACATATATATATATGTATGTATATATATATATGTGTGTGTGTGTATAATTCAAGCTAAAATGATCCTTGTTTCCTAACTTGCCTGATTATCATTTAAACTATTCAGTTTAATTCCACAAATAGACTACTCACTGAGGACAAGGTACTATGTTAAGCACCTTGGAAATATTAATGATTTAAAGATGTCAGAAAATAAATTCTTTAGCATACCACAGAAAAGCCTTGAAGATAATAGCTACTGGCCAAGGTTTAAAAAGTGTATCTTGGGCCTGGCAATGGTGGTGCATGCCTTTAATCCCAGCATATGGGAGGCAGATGGAGGTGGATCTCTGTGAGTTCGAGGCCAACCTGGTCTACAGAGCTAGTTCCAGAACAGCCAAGGCTACACAGAAAAATCCTGTCTCAAAAAAAAAAAAAAAGCCAGGCGGTGGTGGCGCACGCCTTTAATCCCAGCACTCGGGAGGCAGAGGTAGGCGGATCTCTGTGAGTTCGAGGCCAGCCTGGGCTACCAAGTACCAGGAAAGGCACAAAGCTACACAGAGAAACCCTGTCTCGAAAAACAAAACAAAACAAAACAAAACAAACAAACAAACAAAAAAAAGTATATCTTGGTATCTGTAACTCAAAGCTATTTGTCAGAGGGTAAATATAATTTTGAATTTTTATAATAATGATTTTAAAAAATGAGGACAGGCTACTTTTCAGTTCCTTAAGTTTTATGGGAAGGCAGAAAGAAGTTTGGATATAAAGATGCTGAATTTTAGCATACAGAGCACTATCCTCAGATTCCAGAAAACCAAGAGAAGGAAATAAAGCACATCCCTACCCCATGGCTCTGCAGAGGAAAGCTAGACCTTGTGAATCTTGTTCGCAGTTACAGACTGCATACCTACACACTCAGGAAACAATTCTACAGTCACAATACTGTTATCTCCCAGGAAATTTGGGCTCCGTCAAAAAGTATCTACAATAACTGATTCCTGTGAGTACCTGTAGGGTGTTGTAATCTCTTGTGAAGGGGACCATCAGTTCCCAAAGTGACGAAAAAACCACCAGTGCTGTAAATTCAAGCTTGTAGTTTGTGGCCATGTGTTCAAATAGCATTGTCAAGCCGTGGGCAGCCAGGTGCTTCCGCTGGTATTCCTCAGAGCCCTCGACAGACACAGGTCGGGTCATGGAAAGGGATACATCCATTACCACCACAGTGGGCATGATGGAATAATTCTAGCACTCCCTCTCAGAACAGAGAGCCAGCTACAACCAGAGAAATGCTGTGGGAAAGAAATAAGGTCTTATACATCCTGGGAAGGAAAATTTGTTTTCAACACCATTTGAACTAATTTCCTAGAAATAAGTGGAGGTGAGCCCACAGAATTAAAGAAGCCTAGTTCACCGTGAGGGCCTCTCCTGGGTACACCCACTAAGCAGCCATAACTCCAGGACACTAAATGCAGCAACACATTAAACTCAGGTAGTCCTTGATTCCACACTTTCTAGTTTTACACAACTTAATACAATAAAGACTCCAACATCAACTCCTTAATTTAATGAAGAACACCTCCAGGCATCCTATGCTATGTTCTACCTGACAACTGACTGTTCATTTTTGCTGCTATCTTGATAAATACTGTAGCATTAGTGCAAGTGTTTAATTCCTTTGTGGCTTGGTGCCTTTGTTTTAGGAAAAGAAAAATTAAAGAATTTGTACAAACATTAAAGTTTCTCCATGCAACTGTATAAAAGAGCAAAAACAACACTGGGAGAAAGAAAGAGCTCTTTTAGATTATGGAATAAGATCAGTGAGGAGAAAATGTCTGTTCTCAAGGATAACGTTCCCAGACACACAGATCTGCTCATATGGATAGAGACTGCTGACCCTCTCTAAATCTGCAGATGCATTAATGTTATTGAGCTATAATAAATGACACAGATTTAGGAAATATTTATGTATAAAGAATGAGTTTTTTAAAAAGCAGTTCATAATACATGTGTGTGCGTGCCTGAATGCATGTGTGTGTGTGTGTGTATTACATGTAAATTCATAAAAATCACACTGTAGGCCAGGCACGGTGGCATGGACCCAGGCTTTAATCCAAGCACCTGAGAGGTAGATTTGTGAGTTCCAGGCCAGTTTGGACTACATAGTGAGTTCCAAGACAGCCAGAGCTCTATAGTAAGACCCTATCTCAAATAATAAAAACTTAAAATTACATTGTAAGCCACTGTAATCCTGGCCCTCAGGAGGTGGAGACAGGAGGATCAGAATTCCAAGGTTATTATTAGCTACTGAGGTGTTTGAGGCCAGTATGTGCTATATGAAACCCTGTCTCAAGACACTAAAATTAGAAAAATCACATTGCATATATTATACACAATTAGGGCAGACTCAACAGGTTCAAAATTTAGTGTTCACTAATTTAACAAGAGGCAGACTTCCTGTTAGGTACATGCCCAACTATAAATGTGTGACATTCTAGAATTCCTTTTCTAAGTAGGTAGTTGGAAACTCAGCACATAGTGGGTCTTGGAAACAATGTTATATGTAAGGGTTAGGGACTCAGATCAAACAGGAAAAGCCTTTTTACCACATAATGGCCATAGATACATCTCAAATATTGTAACATCTCATGTATCCAATACCAATAAAGTTAATTCAGAGAAAAGAATTACTTTTTCAGACTCTTCTAGGCATCCAAAATATTAAGACAGTCTGAAAGAAAATTAAAAGAGAAATTCATTGTTCCTCAGTGTATGTGTCTGTGTGAGTGCATCCGATGTGGGAGCAGGTGCCAGCAGAATCCAGGAGAGTGTTGAATTCCCTGGAGGTGGAGTTGCAGGTGCTTGGGAGCTGCCTGCCCAATGTGGGTGCTGAGAACTTAACTCAGGTCTTCTATAAGTGCTGCTCTTAACCCATGAACCACTCCAGCCCCTGAAAGAGAAATTAAACATACATCCCTCTCTCTGCCTCACTAAACAATGTGTGCTAAAGTAGTCACCCTTTGGGAGATGACATGGCCTCACCACCCAGCACATTACTGCCCTGTTTTGCTACATACTAGCATTTTTCTAAGTCCATGCTGCAGAACTCTAAGAGAAGCTCCTAGAAAAATGAGTTCAGAACTGAATTAACGAGCTAAGGGCAAGGATCACAATAGTTTGCTTACTAATGTCTACTCAGTTACATTGGGCACATAGTAGGTGCTCAACAAATATCTAATCATAACTAATGAACTACTCCTAATCACAACATACAACATTAATTCATTTAGCAAAATACATTATAAAATTTAACTGTGGACACAGAGTTACATTTCCTTTCTTCTGTTTTAGCAGAGACACCAGGAATTCCTGCACTTTGTTCAGGTACAGTTTATCTGGCTCTTGTGGTCGCATTTATGCTTTTTAAAAGTTGAAGATCATGGAGAATACTGCCCTCACCTCTTAAGAGAATGGGAAATGGTTTACTCGGATCAGGTATCAACAAGCACTTCCAGCCCATGAAATCTGCCGTTAGCACTGCAGTGGGCGACCACAGCTGTCAGTCTGGCCTTCTCTGAAGACACCTGAGAAGCTGGCTCTTTTTCCTAACTGGTGCATTTGTGTCAGGTCCCAAGTGCACTTCCTCAGCCGTGGCCAACTTGTGGCAATCCAATTTTGTACTCGGGTTGTAAGCACTGGGATACACGAAAGAATGGAATGTTCCTGAAGGTTGGTTCACTCAAGTAGTCTGGACCTAGTTAAAAATTAAAAAAAAAAAAAGAAAGAAAATCAAACCTCTATCTACTAGCCTAGCATTTTGAGATAACACGGTATTTTTCACTTGGATTGGCTCTGATCTTCAAGTTTCCCCACACAGCCTTTCCAAATAGGTACCATTTTACAGACAACTAAGGGTCTTCTTTCTCCCGGACAGACTACTCCCGATGATATTCCCTCACCACCTGACTGCTCTAAAAGCCATCAACTATATTTATAGCTCTACGCTTTAGGGGATAATTAGCCCGCTCACTGCATTTCGTTCTCAAGAGTCTCTCTCCCAAAACTTGATTCCACCTTAGTTTTCCTGTCACCCTGACTTGCCCTATGAGTTCCTAGGAGTTCTCAGGTGATCATCTCTCTGAATGAATGGCCGGAAATACAGCATCTTTCATATGGACTGCAACTTGGAGAATAGACTTTTTACCTTTAAAACGAGCCCAAAACATTTGTTGGGGGAAAAGGAGTCGAAACTCCCCGGGGCCAGGGACGGAAGTCTGTCAGGGGAAGAGGGAACACAGGAGGCTTGGCCCCGGCGCGAAATCCCGCTGTTTCCAAGAGCCGCGCCGAAGCCCCGGGCCACACGGAAGGGAGGCCGGGAGCAGGCCCTGGGGCCGGCGCCCAGAGACGGCCACCCCGCGGGGGCGGCAGCGAAGGCCCGTCGCCCGCCCGCTGCTGCTTCTCCTTCACGCCTTCCCCGGTAACCCCAACCAGCAACGAAACACAAGCCTCACGCCGCTGCTTCCCGGACTTACCCGGAGCTCAGCTCCAGCCTCGGTCCGTCCGCTTAAACCTTCCGCCCGCGCGCCACAGCCAGAACTTAAGGGCCGCGCCACACAAGGGAACCCGGAGCGGGCGGACAGCGCGGGCTGGGCGGGGCTTCCAGACCGCGGGAGCTGGGCTGTAGCTGGGCTGGGACGCTAAGGGGCGCATCTTCCCCGCCTCTTGCCCACAGAGCCCGATTTCCTCTGAGGCTGAGCCTTGCCGGCTTCTGGACCTTTCCTCCTCCTCTTACTCCATTCTCCGTTTGCTTCCCCTCCATTTACCTGGGCCTCGCTTTCTCTGTAGACCCCTCCTGGCCAGTCTCTGACTCGTTCTGTCATAGCTTTTCTTCAGAATTCTCAAGCACATCCTCTGCACGGTAGACAGAATGCTCTTAAAAACTGTAATTCCCGGCTGAGTGCTCAGACCTTAAGCACCTGGCTGACATGAGCCTAATTTGCATTGAGATCTGGGTCCCCCTCAGGACATACGCCCATGTTATTTCCCCACCTTGTCTTTGAGACAGACAGAGGCGTGGCTCGGTTATTGCTTCCGTGCCTAAGGTGTGCTGAGGGGTTTTGCATTTAGGCGTCCTTGTAAGGTTTGTGGGCCCCTGCCTGCTCCTTTGTCCACCGGATGTCCTCAGCATAGTATATGCCTCAGGGAGGTCCTTGGGGGATTGGAGGGTGAGGTGGGCAAAAAGTGACTTGCTGGGGCCCTGGGAATGCCAGTTAGTGTTAGGCCTGAATGGATGCCAACAGGGTAGTTATGGTTCAAAGAGCAAAACTTCACAACATCAATTACAAGTGGGAACACAGAGCTCCCTAGAAGGCCTTAAGCATATGACTTTTTCTTTTTAACTTGTGGGTTGCAAGTGGGATAAGGAAGGAAAACTCTTAGAACTGACTTGTCACAACTTGTTCTGTGGGAGAGTGTGGGTCTAGTTTCTGGTTGTTCTTTCCTGATTCCTCTTTATGTTAGAGGTGGCAGAGAAAGCAACATCAGGCTCTGGGAATATCTTTACCAATATCAAGGCACTCGGCCTGCAGACTCAGCTCCTGTTTGCTTCAGAATATCTTGCCTCAATGTGGCTAGCCTCAACCGCTCGAAGACCTTGTTATGCTTAAGCAGGCACGGGGTTCTAGGTAAGTAAGACTACAGCCTGACTAGTTAGCCATATTTTCTAATCTCCCCCTTTTGGGAGGGATCTGGCCAAGACTTTGCAGGCAGAGGAGTTATCTGTCTAGTTGCCCAGTGTGGTCATGACTCAGTTATGGGTTACAGCCCTAGGCCAGCTTAGAGACATGATCTGGTTTATTACCTTAAAGTTTAAACTTAAGTTTAATAGTTTGCTCATTAGTAATGATCTGAGGGGTGATCAGATTTTTGCTGGCCTAGTTCTGCTGAACAACTGGCTTTTCAGAGACTTAGAAAGGAAAAGATCATTTCATTAAAAATTGATAAATTGATGATAAAAGACAGAACTATCAAGAGGAGACCATGACAACCATTACATGTTTCGGAGATTTTTCCTTTTTAGTGGAGCCCCATTAAAAATCAGAAGGTTGCTGGGCGGTGGTGGCGCATGCCTTTAATCCCAGCACTCAGGAGGCAGAGGCAGACAGATCTCTGTGAGTTCGAGGCCAACGTGGACTACAGAGTGAGTTCCAGGAAAGGCACAAAGCTACACAGAGAAACCCTGTCTTGAAAAAACCAAAAAACAAACAAACAAACAAACAAACAAAAAACCAGGTTTTTCTGTGAATATAAAACCAGAGAGCATTGATGGAAAGAGTCAAAGGAGATGCCTTTCAAGCTTTAGCTGACTGATAAGTCTCTTTTTCCCCCACTAACTGTCCCCAGTCTTTACATGTTCCCACACATACTTTAAAGGAAATCAATAAACAGCATCCCTTTTGCAACACCTCGCCTCCTTATTTCCTGATTTGAAACAGTGAACTGCTGTGACACAGGCCTTGAAAGGTAGAGTGGTTTGGTCAGAGTGTGGTGAAGAGGACATGAGTGACAAATACTGAGCTTCTCAGGGGCTAGGTTTTAGGGCTCACAGGGAGTTTCCCAGTTTTCCAGGGGCACTTGTTGAAAATGTAGTTTTCTGTACCGTGTGAACTGAACTGGAGTTGCATGGTTGTCCACTAAGTTCCCAAGATGAGTTTTTCATCTACAAAGAGAAGGGTAAATAGTAAGCACAGAGGAAGTGGGAAGACAGCGAGAGGGCCCCCGTTTTCCACTCTCCCCTACTCTCTTACACATCAGTGCTGGTCCAGACCCTTTACCTTCCTTCCTGCTGCCTCTAGCCTGGCCCCGACCCACTTTTAAGTCTTGTCCAAGCTCCATGCTCTTCCCTTTGGTCCAGTTCTTCATCCCATTGTTTCCCCAAAGTAGAAGTCTAGTGAAATATGAGATATGACCCTTCTCTTAAAAAAAAAAAA
>CABHPQ010000285.1:0-55000 GCA_902168405.1 Peromyscus aztecus
AAAAAAAAAAAAAAAAAGAAAGAAAAAGCCAGTGTCTTTGCCTATTGCCCAGGTTAGCCTGAGCTCTTCGTCTAGCTCGGGTTGGCCTTGCGAGCTCTTGCCTCCGCTTGCCAAGTGCTGGTGTTACAGGTGTGCGTCACTGTGCTGGGTTGTAATGTGGCTTTGAAATGGCTCTGGGAGGTCTCAGAGGTCTTTGTCCTTCATTTTGCTATGTCATAGCAGGTGACAGGGCTCCAAACATCTAGACCCTTGTGCTCCTTTTGTGCTGAGAGCTGGCTTTTCAGTCCCCAGTGGGGAGGACTTCTTTGTTCCCAGAAGAGGATGTGCTCCCCTTGCCTAGGGTGTGGTCACAGAATGGCTATGTCTAGCTTTGGTCAGGGTGGAGACTCACCTCCAGTGCCCACAGAGGTGGGTGGGGTTGGCTGTGAGGAACAGAGGACTTCATAACAGGGGTGAACATCCCCCAAACCTGGGGCTGGCTGTAGATAATTGGAGAAGGTTGGGCCAGCAAAGTACCTTAATAATTCCCCCCTGTAATTTATGACCTTTAAGAAAGAGAATCGATAGCATTAAACATTGCCCCAGCCAGCGGCAGTTCAGGGTGGGAAGAAACTTCTATGCCTTTGTCTTTGTTTTCTGTCTGCTTATCTGCAATACCCCTGATTCTGGCGACATCATCCCTCTCCACAGAGGCAGAGGAGGCAGGCTCCTTTCTGGCCTCAGAGCTCGGTGTCTTCTGCTCCTCTGCTGGGATCTGATTCCTCTGGGGCCGGTGTCAAGAGTGCGGGCCTGTGAGAGTGAGGGTCTCCACTATTGCTTCTGCTGCCTGCTCCAGCCCTGGATGATGACATCTTAGATGCCATTGCCACACTGCAAGCTTCAGTCTACGCTGTAACACACATTTTCACTAACATGGAATAAGAGAGGAAAACGGAGTGGAGGAAGGGAGATGGTAGCTATTTTACTGCCTTTTCTTCACCTGGTGACCTTTCCTGAAAGAACAGGAAAATGAAAAAAAAAATGATGTATTTTCCCCATGACCTAACTCCACCCATCCATCCATTTTCCCATGTACTGAGTAACTTTAATTTTGGAGTTACAGCAAGTATGTCTATATATTGTGTGAGTGGAGATACCCTGAGGAAACATGCAAGGCAATGATGCTGATGGATCAGGGTCAGCTAGTGCCTAGCAGCTGAATTCCAACTCAATTAAGATGTGGTACAGAGTACTGAGAACTCAGTACTCACACAGGTTTTTTTCTGCCTATTGGAGCACCGCATGGGGGTTGTCCTGGGCGCTGGGGTCTCTGAGTGGCTCCCATTTTGTCTGGCTGCTATCATGACTATACATGCTGCAAGATGAGAGAATGCAGATGTCTTCTGCTGAGCATCTGGGGTGATGCTGGTGGGCCGAGTACATGTTGGTACAGGGGTGGCAGGTCTTTCTTTCTGCCCCTGTGACATCCGGAGCTGGAGGTCCATGAAAGTGGGTATGGTGAAGGAGACACCTGTGACCTCCGGTCAAAAAGGGTCCGAGAAGAAAATAACACAGTATCTGTGCCTCAAGCTGCCAGGTCCTGGTTGGGCCTTTGTCCAGGTATGTTGTGGGGAGTAGGGAATCTCTGGGAAGACATTTTCAGGTGTTGCAGGTCATGCTTTGTCAACAGTCACAAAGAACATCCTTGGCCATGCTGAACTGGAGCAGGCAGGGCAGTCTCCCTTTAGAGGTGTCTTGAAGGCATTCTGTGGACAACAACTTCAGGCTGGCATCCAGCTTGGTGCCATGGAATAGGCTGTAACATCCCAGGGATGGTCTGTTCCAGGAGTATCTGCTAGATCTGAACTGGTCCACTGGGCTCAGTGATGTTCCCTGGCTCAGAGTCCTGTTCTGTCTCTGCCTGGGCAGGTCCAGTACAGGGGGTAGGGGATGGTGGTGGGTGGGCCAGGGGCCAGTACCCACTCCATAGGCCTTTGGGGTGACTTGATTTCTTTTGATTCCACCCTGTGTGTGCCTTTAAATTTCCTTAATTTTATGTGTGTGTGTGTGTGTGTGTGTGTGTGTGTGTGTGTGTGTGTGTGTTTGTGGATATATGTGCAGGTGAGTTTGGGTGCTGTAGAAGCCAGAGTGTTAGCTTCCCTGGTGCTAGAGTTACAGGTATTTGCCAACTTCCAGTGTAGGTTCCGGGAACAGAACCTGGGCCCTGTGCAGGCGCAAGTGCTCTTAACCTCTTAACTGTAGAGCAATCCTTCTGACCAGCTTTCTTCTGGTTTCTAACCCAGCCTTTGGTCTCTGGTTTACTTTTGATTAGTGAAGGAAGTTCAGCAGACACTAGGGCTCCCTCTCAGGAGTTTCCTCAGAGCAGTCCTGAACCCTGTGTGCTCAGCAGCAGAGCAGGGAGAAGCCAGCAGCGGGGGGTACTGACCCTTGACGCCTGACCGAAAGAGCAGACCCAGGCTGGGAGGGCTGTGCCACTGTGGTGAGGCCCAGACACTATAGGATGCCATTAGGCCAAGAAGCAACAGGGCCTTGATGTCACGAATGTCAGAGATGGCACGTGGGTCTGGACTCACACTGCTGGGCCAGAGAGGAGCACAGGGTCTGTCCACTTGCTTACTCCACGTGGCTGGCCAGAAGCCCCCTGAGCCTTTGAACACCGTGAGACAACGCAGGGGTAATCATAGACACTCCATTGCTACTAAGCCCTGTAGGGAACCCACAGTTCTGGCATTTGCTGAGGGGAGAATCAGCAGGCAGTGGATTTCTTCAGCTACTCCTAGTCCCAAGTCCCCACACCCCAAGATTCAGAGCCTATTACAAGTTGAGTTTCTTGGGGGCTTGAGAGGAGCTATAGTCACGGTATATCCAGAGCTTCTTGGTGAGTGAAGACATGAGGGCTCTCTGTGTGTGTGCCTCTTCTCCCCTCTTACCCTGGCTTTCTGCAGAATGAGTGACTGAATCAAAGTGAACCATGGAGGAGACCTTTTGTAGTCAGATGCTATGCATTACAGCCTACAGAGAACCCACCTGCACACCTGCAGCTGGAGAGCTTGCAGTCACATCCTTGGACCTGTGCACCTGCAGCTGGAGACCACGTGGTCATGCCTTTGGACCTGAGCATCTGCAGCTGGAGACCCCCACCCCCACCCCCACACCCCGCCCTGGGCACCTCTCTGGCCACTTCTCCACTATGACTTTCCCACTTGTTTTCCTGAATTGTCTTGTCTGCATGTCCGCAAGGACGAGACTACATGGAGATTGTTCTGTGGCATCACTGGGTCATGAGCAACCTTGAGGGAAGGGTCCAACAAAACCCCGCTATGTGAATGAACACATCCTCAAGACGCATGCCCAGAGAGGCAATGTCCGGAGAGGTTAGACAATCTGAAGCCCAGCAAGAGGCCTGTTCTAAGTTTTCATTCTCCTTCCTTTGGATGAACCGGACAACAAAGTGATTGAAAAGACAACCCGCATGTGCTTAGCTCCTAAGCTTGTTTGACTTTCCACATTTGTTTCTTCCTTAGAGACGGATTCTTTGAAGACCTCGTGGGCTCTCTGTCCTGGAGACCTGGCACCAGAGGCAAAGAAGCCAGGTCGCCCAGGCTGTAAGCCATGACTCTCAGGGAGACAGACTCTCTCAGAGTCACCCTGATGGCAGACTTCCTGCTATCTGATGCTTTATGCGAGACTGTGAGGTCATTGCTCAGCAGCGAAAAGCCAGTAAATTATTTGTCTGCTAACAATTCGAGAGGACTCTTTTTTTTTTTTTTTTTTTTTTTTGGCACAGCCTAATAGATTGCCTGTCTGCACCTTTGAGGACTGCCAGCCCTCCCCTAGGCAGCACAGTCACCAACTCAGAGAGAGGCACGTTGTATTTATACACTCTCTCCAGAGCACCTTGTCACCTCCCATGTCTCCTTCCAACATCTGCCTTCTGTGACAGCCCATGTCTTATGATGGGTAAGTTCTGCTTTCAGGAAAGCTTCAGATGGGAACTGAGGATGTAGTGGTGTCTGAAGCAAGGGCTGGACCATCCCAGAACTTAGGATGTCAGGTGGGCAGAACTTGGTGAGTAATGAATTAGTGGAGAGAAAGGAGTCCTAGGCTGAGATGTATATCCATGAATGACCTGTGCCATCCAGGAAGAGACAGAACTCGGGCCTGGTGGACTGCAGCTAGGTTGCAGTGTGAAATCTCACCTGACACTGGCAGTGTGGTCCAGGGGCAGGGCACAGCACGGGGTCAGCCATGCTTCTGGACTAGCCCCTAAGGGCTTTTAGCTGGCATGGACTGAAACTCCCAGCCTCCATTTCTTCTCCTGAAAATTGCAGGTGATGCTGACAGTGGTAACAAGGGCTGGCCAACCACTTGGTGCCCAGAAAAGGTCACCCGCTTGCTTGGGGAACCTGTGTGTATCTGGCATGGTCTGAGGACATGAGCTATGCTTGGAATACTTCCCTGAATTATGGAATCTCACAGTGTGCTTGAGTCACTTGAAGAAGCATGGAGGTTTCCCATACTATAATTCACCCCTCATCATTCTCAGCACTGTGGGACTTCCTGTGAAACCCTCTTTAATGCATCAGTGTGGCCTGCTTTTCTTCTGTAGCCCTTGGGTTGTCAGTTCTTGGGGTGTGCTGACCATGGGCTGTCTGTTCTTGGTATAAGCTGACTATGGGCTGTAGTCAGAAGATTTCCTGTGTGCGGTTGGGACAAATCTCTCCCACTCGCGTCCCGCAAGTAAACACACAGAGGCTTATATTAATAATAACTGCATGGCCATGGCCCAAGTTTTTTGCTAGCTAGCTCTTATATATTAAATTAGTCCATAACTATTAATCTATGTATCGCCACATGTTCCGTGGCTTTACCTGTGTCCTATTACATGTTGCTCCTTGGGCAGCTTGCTGGCCTCTCTCCCTGCCTTCTTCCTGTCTCCTCTTTGAATTTCCTGCCTGCTTCTAGGCTGCCTTACCATAGGCCAAATGGCTTTATTTATTAACCAATCAGAGCAACACATATTCGCAGCATATAGAAAAACGTTCCTCCATCAATGGGCTGTCTGTTCTTGGTGTACACTGACTATGGGCTGTCTGTTCTTGGTGTGTGCTGACTACGGGCTGTCTGTTCTTGGTGTACACTGACTATGGCCTGTCTGTTCTTGGTGTGTGCCGACTATGGGATGTCTGTTCTTGGTGTGTGCTGACTATGGGCCATCTGTCCTTGGGGGGTGTGCCAACCAGGCTCTGCTTTGAGCTGTAAAAGGTCAAAGCTCTGCCTCAGTGTTGAAGAAACAACAAGGGAGTGGCAAGAAGAGCATGGTGACTCGGCGTGGAACTCAGCACCAACACCCCTCAGTTTCCAGGAATTGCCTATTTATGATCATGAAAATCTTTTCAACAGATGAAAATGGTTTTCTGAATATCTTCAGCAAATGTAATGTGTGTTCACATAACTAGCTCACTGTGAAAATCTAATCCCAGGGTACCAGGGTACAATAGGAAAGCTTTTTTTTTTTTTAAATTTTCCCATGTAATTTTCCTTTGCACATATATCACATAATAAATGACAGACAGTGTTCATAAAAGAACCCAGGGGCCTCATGTATCCTAGGCAGGACTTGAAGGCCTGTAAAATATTGAGGGAAGCTTCCAGTTCAGTGACAATACAAAGATACTTGTGACAGACATGGGCATCATTAATTATACTTCACATTCTATTCATATAAATATTTCAGGACTTGCTGTTTTGGCATAATGTGATGTTAGGTGCCTGAAGAGGAATGTCGTCTTTTATAATCTTCAATAAACTTCCTGGGACAAGGCCTCTGTGGAAGTGATTTTTTTTCCCATCTTCTTAACTAGGAGGCATTTCACTTTAAAAACATCATTTCCTGGACCAGAGATATAGCTCTGCAGGCAATGGTGCTTGCCACACAACACACCCCAGTGACCTGGTTCTGTCCCTGGGACCCATAAGGTGGGAAAAGAGAGCCAAGTCCTGCAATTGTCTTCTGACCCCTACAGGTGCCCTGTGAACTGAATAGAAACTTCTCAAAAGATGAAAACAACCCCCCACTGAAAAAAAACCTTGGAAAACATTTGACATCCTTGGCCCTTAAGGAAATGTGGATTGAAAGGACTTGAGAGCCCACTGTCCCTCTCAGCCTGTCCTCTGAGACATCTCCATTTTTGTGACTCCCACTGACCCACAGACCCACTCTACCAGGGACCTCCAGTGTCCACACCAGGCTGGTACTCAGACCAGAGCTCCTGGCAACCTTCATCGGAGAAGCGTCTTCTTGCAGTGGATGGGGATTAATAGAGACCCACAAGTGGACAATGTGCAGAGCGTGAGGGAGACTTTGGAGAACTCAATCTCAAATGGGGTGTCTTCATCCAATCCTATCCCCTCTCCCAAGCCCCAGGGATGTATGTGAAAGCGGAGGTAGAGTGATTGTAAGAGCCAGAGGTGGTGGATGACTCCAAGGCAGCAGTGTCTTCCAGACACACCAGGACTGTCACACATATGACCTCATAGAGATGCACAACACCTGCACAGGTTAAAACCAGACAAACACCAATATTGACAAGGGGTAGTGAACACCAGTTCCCACCTTTAACCCACAAGCCGTTTGTCATTGGTGCCTGCTGGGAAAGGGGGGTGACACGGAGTTATCAGCTACACCCTCGGGCAGGCCCCATGCTGAGGAGGAGTTGGCCAAGAGGAAAGGGACTCCATGATTCTTTGTTTATTTTTCCCACTGTGAGCTTCTAAATTTTTTTTTTTATTTTTTGCCTTATTGGGTTTTTGATTATTTTGATTTTCATTTCTTTTTGAGGGAGGGGAGTGTGAACATGAAGTTGGATGGACAGGGAGGATCTAGGTGGGGCTGGGTGAGGGAAAAACATGAATGAAATAGATTGTATAATTTTTTTAAAAATAGAAAATGAAACATTAAAAAAATATACTCAAAGATTCTATCAGGGGCTCACACCTGTCATTCTAGCACTTGGTCAGCACTGAGGCAGGAGGATCCACACAAGTTCCAGGCCAGGAGGGGCTACAGAGTACCCCCCAATAAATGTCATAAAATGTAAAAGTATTAAAGAGTATAATTTCTCTTTTTTGTCTTGGTTTGCACGGGAGACTCACCTTCTTCTGCATTGGAGCCCAGATGAGATGTCAGGGACCCATGCTCTGGGAGTGCTGGGAGTATCACAGGTGTGAGTTTTGGAACATGTCTTGTGATGGACTCTCAATCATTGGGAAGTGGCTTCTCCCACACAGAGTCAGAGACCTGGCTCTCTTCCCATTGCTGATAGGATGCAAGTCACACCAACCCTTCCGGAACCAACTACAAAGAAAGCTGCCTTGTGGCCCATCACCCCTAGGACAACGAGATGGGTCAGCTCTCTAGGCCTGGGATCAATTCCATGGGAGGTTTGTGTGAACAGAGCTTCTAGTACTATGTGTGCAGAGCTCTAGGAGCTGAGAGAAATCCCACGAGCATCCACCTTCCGTTGAGGGCCCTGGTGATGAGCCATCTACCCACAAAAGCTGCAGTAACACCTGTCTGCCTTCAATTCCACTCCCTCAGGACTGTGTGGGTTTTGTAAAGTTTATTTGGGGTAATTGTTTTTGCCTGTAACCCAGTTCTGAGGGGACAATGCTCAACCATTCTGAATGAAATAGGGAGTCATTCCTCACCCCCCCCATACTTGTGCAGCTTAGCAACAGTGATGTCACAGGGACGTCTTCTAAATGACAGGACTTCTGGTTGGACAACTGCTCCGTGTAACTTGACATGATGGGACAGGACCTAGTCTCGTGGCGATGTGAGGAGGTCAGAAAGCTCTGTAAACACATTCCTGCTTCTCTTCTGGAGACATCGTGTTTCAACCACTTTGTACCATGATTCATTTGTTCACTGGTGAGTATGACGGTGTCCTACGGGTGATGTGGCCAGTATTTCTGATGGTGACTCCACTCTGCTGTCGGCGTGAAGACCAGAAGCTCCAGCAGGGGCTTGCATGGCTGTCCTATTAGATGTCACTCATGCCTCTCTCCCCTTCTGCAGTTATTCTGTGAAGCTGTTCTCCCTCCAGGGTCGGGCAGGGTGACGGCGTTTCCTGGGCTTGTATGAAAGACGCCACAAGGGAATCAACAGAACGTTAGCATGTGCTTCAGAGACTGTTTTAAAATCTTTGAAATGATCTTAGATTCCTAGAAAGGTCACAAAAATGGTGCAGAGAAATCTGCTTGTCCTGATGTTAGCCCCTTGCATGACCATGGAACAACCGCAAAACGGAAATTAACATTGGCACAACATTATCGATAGGTGGGAGACTTCATTGCTTTCTCACAGTTTTTCCAATAATGCCCTTTCCTATCTCAGGATCCCACAGAAGCAGCAGGTCTCCTGTAATGTCTGCATGTCACATCTCTTTAGTCTCTTGGCTTCTGGCAGGTCCTCAGTATTTCATGACCTTGACATTGCTGAAGGGCACTGGCCAGTTACTCTGTGAAAGGCCCCTGATTTGCTTCTTTTTGGTGTTTCTCTAATTAGATTGAGCTGCTTGTTTTTGGAAAGAACACCAAAGAATCCAGGAGAGTTTTCACTGTAATTCCACAAAAGGAATATGATAAAAGGAGCGTCTCATGGCTGGTGAATTAACCCAGTCTCCTAGCCAGGTCTCTCCATGGTTATTTTTCCTCTGTGATTGACATGTCTTGGGGCTGCAGCTTTGACTGTTCCCACCCACACTTGCATGCCCAGTATTATTTAGCATCTCATGGAAGCAAGGTGTCCTCAGCAGTCACTGCTGTGTGCTGGGTGGCTTCAACAATCACAGAGTACTCTTTATTTGACATTTTTCTCATTCCTCCCATTTTTGTTAGCTGGAATTTTTTTCTACAAGGAATTTATTTCCCTTCTTCCCATTGTTTTAATTTATTTATTTCCACTCTGTGAGTTTCAAACCTTCCGATCAGTCCTAACGTGGAGTAAAGAGGTGCATGTGAGGTTGGGCTGAGAAGTCACTGGAGTCAGACCTTTGCACTGGTGTGCATTTACGACACACTCTCGATCTACTCTCCTATTCCTTTCTATTGTTGTCTACATCATTTAGGCATGTGCTCACACGCGTGTCTACAGTGATGAGGAGATGAGTGACCCCTTAGGAGGACTGTGTCAGAACTGTTGCCCCCTTAAAGCTCGGAGGGTGTCAAGATGACTCAGGGTAAAACTGCTTTCTGCACAAGCATGATAGCTTGAATCTCTAGAACCCATGGTGGAAGGAGAGAAACAAATCCTGAAAGTTGTCCCCTGATTCACTCCCAATAATAATGAATAAAATAAAAAAACCCACCAGCTTGGTGTTCAGAATTAGCTAGCATTCTGAATTCTCTGAAATAATCACACACAGCATAAGTTTATACTGAAAAGTTTTTTAAAAAGACCGAATCGTTTTATTTTATGTGTATGGGTGTTTCACCTGCATAAATGTCTGTGCACTGTGTGTGTGCAGTGCTCACAGAGGCCGGAAGGGGGTGTCAGATCTCCTGTAACTGAAACTTCAGACAGTTGTGACCTGTAACATACATTTACATAGAGATAAAAGGCCAGCACGATAGCTCAGTATGTAAAAGGGCTTGCAGCTCAAGTCTGATGACCCGAGTCTGATGCCTAGAGCTCACAGTGGAAGGAGAGAACTGACTCTTGCACTCGGGCAAGTTCTAACCTGACATGGAACATGGACACTGAACTCTCACACACACATCACACATGTGCCTGCACATATACACACATGCTCATAGAGAAAATAAAAATACAGGTAATAAAGTCATTCAATGCAGGCCTGTAATCACAACTACTCAGGAGGCTGAGGCAGAAGGATGAGAAGCTCAGTGCTGGCCTGGACTACAGAGCAAGTTTAAGGCCAGAACGTGCCACTTAGGTTAGGGAGACCTTGTCTCCAAAGCAGGTGCAGAAAGAAGTCTAGGGATGTAGATCAGTGGTAGAGCAATTGCCTAGTGTGCCTGAGGCCCAGGTTCCATTCCCAGTAACACACACACACACACACACACACACACACACACACACACACACACACACACACACACACACACACACACACACACACACACACACACACAGAGGCGGGGGGGGGGGGAGAAAAAATACAGGAGAAAATAACAAATTGTCATGGATAATGGTGCAGAGAGGAGAGGAGCAGAGGATGGCTGAGGCAAAGGCCCCCTGGCGGCACTGTGTCCCGCTCTGCAGCCGTCTAGACATGTGATGCATGGGTGCTAAAGAACATTTCTACAAGGTTGGTGACTGGGGTGTGTGCTCTTGTGCATATAAATGTTTTACTGTCCTTTAGCAGCTGGCGTTAGCCAAGACACCGAGACATTCCTTTCTCAGCTTTAAATCACTTGTTTTATAGAGCACAGAGAATTTTTATTATAACATAATTCTCTACATAAAATATCACATTAGAAGAAGAAGATAAAGTTTTGTACTTTCATTCTCCATTAATTTGACCGAAAACAATTTGCAACAAAATTTAGCCAATCAGAATTCATTGTTACGAAGCCAGCCAAGTACCAAGGACAGTGAGGCAGTCTTTAGTGCCCAGACCCTGGAGCCACAGTGGGACGTTTGGGTAGCTCTGTTAAAAACATCATTCTCACCGTGCAGTAAACAGTCAATTGTCACCAGCTATGTGTTGCCCCCATGTAATGTTAGTTAGAAGTCACGTAAGATGTGCACAGGCCCAACCTTGGGACACACGCCCTGCTGTGAGTGTCTGCTGCTGAGTCTCCTCCGACATTCCCTTCTGCTCAGAGGCTGGGGCTGGAGGTAGGCCGCCTCCTGGCTTTGGGCCAGCCAGCCTAGCCTCCTGCGCAACTTCCAGGCCAGAGAGAGACCTTGTCTCAAAAAGTGCAAGGTGGAGGTGTTTAAAGCAAAGACAGTTGAGGCTTTCCTCTGGCTTTTATCCCCACGCACCCACCCACATGCACCTGCACACATGCACACACGCGAACACACACGCACACACACACACATACGTACACGCACACACACACATATATACACACATACACACACGTCAGTAGCTACTGGTGGGAGGGCTGGAATGAAATTCTTGCTCAGCTTTTAGTTTTAAGTGCCACGTTTCCTTCATTGTGCAGCAATATCTAGAAATAGTGGATAAATGCAATCATGTTTCTGCATTAACAGCTGGGTGGCGCGTTTTCAGGGCAGCCTTGGGTCCTGACTTGTTGGATAAGTCAAGCTGCTCACTTGCACAACTGTGCAGCTAAACCAGAGCCAACACAAGGCTCACTCCACTTCATCAGCATTTTCTTTTAGTCCCAAACCTTTTACCCATGGCTCACCGCGGGTCCCTTTACACAGTCACAGAAGTCTGCCCGATCCTGGCTTGGCGGACTTGGTTCCCGAAGGCAAGGCTTACTTCCCGTTCTTCCTGTATGGCTCTTAGATCAGTATGGGAGGTGTTTGTTCCGTTGGCACTTGCTGGAAGATGGGGTGCCCTGGGAAGTTTGCAGGTACAGTGTACAGTGCAGAGCTGGCGATATTTTTATGAAGATCTGTTTATTTAGAAAGCGCTCCCCCAAGCCTGAAGGCATTCCACTGATTTGCTTGCTGTTTGTGAGGTTTACTCTCCAGTGAGGTTGTCATGCTTTGGTTCTCAGGGTTCCCAAGGTTGCACCAGATAGAGGTCTGCAGGCTCTCAGGTGATACTGGACCCACTACAAATCAATGCAATAGAAGCCCAGAGTGTCCTGTCTATGAACAGTGACATTTGTCAACCCTCTTATTGACATTTCTTGGGTTTCCAAGTGGCCTCGGTGGATGGGATCTCTGGGGTGTTTTCTTAAACCTGCAGATCCGGAGTTAATGACAGGACCTAAGATGAGCTGTGCCTGGGATGATGGGGACTATCAGATATTGGGACACACTAAGATGTTCAGTGTCCATGAGTGTGGTGGAAGTTGTCAACAGTGCCAAGGCTTGTGCTTCCTTGGCATGGACTATGTTTCCTGGCCTTGCTTCATTCCATTGATATGGCCCCCTCCAATCCCATGCAGGCATTGCAAGGAGCTTGTGCACAAGGACACCCGTCTCTGGAGGCTGTGGTGGGGTCCTGACACCTTGTCTCCGGCCCTCTGCTGTCCCCTCTTCCTTATACTGTGGTCACACCTTACCTTGCTAATTGTCCCCCCTTTCCTCGAGGATGATTTTGCAAGGCTGTCTCTCTGACTCTGCTGCTGGGGCTACCTACCCCCTTCGCCTGCTCACTCCCCACAGGCTGTGCTGTCCCTGTGGCACACTCCAGATCCCAGATCTCCTTGTGCTTGTGTGCATGACTTCCTCCGTCCCCACCCCACCCCACTTGTCTCTTCCGTTATGTTGCCATAGCTCTGGTCTCACACACTAGGAGCCATGTGCTTTTCCTGTCTCAGGACGGACATCTCACACCAGTTCTCTAGGACAAGGGTGTGTATTACCTCCTTGTAGCTGATGAAAAGAGACAAAGCTAATCATTGGCAGTTTTTTCTTTGTTATGCTACAAACTGTTTTAGAGAAAGGTCGTGTAGTAGCAATGGTCACCAATGCCAATGCCAGTCCTGGCCACTGCTTCCTCTATCTTGCACCAGGGCTCCATTAGCCAAGCCTGCACCTCCTTGTTTCTACCATGTGAACCATAGAGAGGAGTGTGTTCTTGGTTCTGGTGCCCCATATATGAGCAAAGATCCTCACTGTTTTCATGGAGTGGTGTACCTGTCTAGATCTTTCTGCTGAGTTCCAGAGGGTAGAAGGGGAAGGGACTAGACAGATGCTTGGTTCTTAGAGCTGAGGGGTTTGTGTGCAGAGACCACATTCTTCAGAGGGGATTGTGTCATTTGGAAGAATCAACTTGGTTTTAAAGGACCACCATCTTAAGGGTGGGATTCCTAGCAACGGATTGCCACACTTCTCTGGGGGGACATTGGGCCTTTCCCCTTCTACCTGCCTTACAGTTGGGAATAATCTTGTGTGGACAAAGAACTGGCGATGAGCATAACATGGTTGTACCAAGGAGTTGAGCTCTGTGAGTGACCTATAGGTTGTTCACAGTGATGGTAGATTACCCGCCCTCCCCAGTACTGATTCTCCATTTCCATAGAACTCTACATGGGATACTTTTGCATTCTGGACAGGTTAGGACCCTGACCACGCACTTCGCAGGCTCCCACCAATGGAGAAAGGTGGCAGTCTTTCATTGGGCAACATGAGTCTCTGGACTTAGATCAATGTTGCTGGGAGTTGCGAACCTTCTAAAAGCTTCCATAAGGTTTCATAATGCAGGTTAAGCCAAGTTTGACTGTCAATGGGAAGAAAAATTTCAGAGTAGTCCGTCAAGGCTTAACTTGCACTTCACTGAGTTGAGCAATTTGCCTATCTTCAATGTGAGCAGCAGCCAGGCTGGGCACCTCACTACATACTTGTCAGTACCCATAGTCAGTGGTGCTCTTGGAGACTGTAGATGGAGGTGAGGAGATCTGGGGACTTGAGGCTACATCAAAGCTACAGTATCTCCCACACCACCTCACAGGCATTTTCTTCTCAGTCCCTGAGTGAGAAGTGTGGTACAAATTTATATCTCCTTTCTTCTTTAGTAGAAAACAAGAACTAGGGAATGTGTTATGAAGAACTAGGGAATGTGTTAGGTATCCAATTTGCCCCAACCCCCAGTTATCACCTCCTTCAGTTCTGTTCTGGTGGGAATATCAAGCCTTTCTATGAAGGAAGCTTTTGGATAAGGTTTAGTGACAAACAGTAAAATGCCCTCGTCTTCACTTGTATGCAGACAGCTGAGAGTTTTGGGTTTATCACCAAATTACCAAATACAAGTGCTAAGTATACATCTGTACATAGGTGCTCCTAGCCTTCTAGATAATTTTTAACATATCATGCATATATGATAAATTACACACACATACGTAAAGAACAATGAAATGCAGGCTGGGGTGGGATGCTGAAGACAGTGGTAAAGTGTCTGGGTCCATTTCCTGTTGTGTTGCTTGGGGATAACCCATAATTGAGGATATGCTCCGGGTTGCAGTCCAATGCCTGTGGCAATCACGGTGACATCCATCTATTCTAGCACACTGCAGCACAGATAAAATGCACAGAGCATTTGTAGAGCAGAGGGTAAGGGTTTCCTCTCACAGAGCTGGGATTTTTATGAACGATTTGATTTCCTAAGAGGAAAATTATAACTTCAAAAACAAAGCATGCTTTTCAGGATGAGTTCTTTTCAAAGACCTTATGTATTTCATTTTGCTATTAATTTTACTTTGGGCAAACTAAATGATGTTATGGATCTATTCTCAACACTCACTGCACATTATCATCTGCGTTTTATCACCAAATTACAAATTAAATATTGCCTTTGTTGGGAAACGATTCCTACACAACCCTGTTATATGGCCTACTCAGTATTTTTCTTGTATAGCTTTGATTTTTTCTCATTAGAAATAAAAAAAATCAAATTTATGTTCTCTTGCCATATTTCATCTTTTGGGGGATTGCATCCTGAGAAGACAACTGTGTTGATTTTGAGCCTTTTGTTTTCCCAAATCATAAAATACATTGAGAGGTGAGAGGATGCACATTGGCATGTGCAGTTTGGGGCACACTGTGAACTTGATGTTCCTATCACCTGAGTATTCCTATACCTCACCTATGCAGAAGCAACTCTAACCAGAAGTTTTAGAAAACCCCGGAAGGCTATCTTTGGAAATGAAGATACCATGAGTGGAAACAACACGCATGCATGAAGAGCATTCTGGATGCTTTCCCTCTTCTTGTCTGTCTTTTCTCCATTCCTGCCTCATCTGTTTTGCATGTTGTTAGTGCATCCCACAGTTGGGATTGCTCGAGAGGTGCTGGAGTATAGTGTGATCAGAGAACACAGCAATAACAAGGTAATTATCTGCAGCCACGATGGTTGACACAGCAGGGTGGAGGGTAACTGGGTAGGTGGGGAGATTCTGCTAGTCTCCATGGAGGGTTCCTCTGAGTAGTGACGTATGGGTGTGCACCAGTGTGAATGTGGGCAGATATGTGCAATCATAGAAATTTGTAGCTGTATTCTTTTATAGAGTGCGGGTGTGTGAGAGTGTGAATGTGACGTGTATGTGTGGTGCACAGAATGTGTTTATATACAGGTGTGTGTGTGTGTGTGTGTGTGTGTGTGTGTGTGTGTGTGTTTGTGCAGAGCATGTGATGTATATGCGTGGATGTGCATATGTGTGGACATGGAAGGATGCTCCTCATAAGTTCCCAGGTTTGGAAGAGGACTATGGTAAAGTTCTTGGGACTCCTTCTAGCCACCTCTTAGATTTCAGGGTGGGAGATCCTGGGAGGCCTGCAGTCTCTAACTGAGCCATTGGCTATACACTTCTGATCTGTCACTGGGGCCCACTTTTGACAGCAGGGTCTGTCAAAGCCAGCCCACCAAATTCACACCAGTCTGGCTTGGCAGTGAGCTGTAGGGATCAATACACAGGCCTCTGTTTCCCTAGTACTGTGATTTCACGTACATACCACCATGTCTGGCTTTTCTGCATAGGTTCTAGAGACCAAACTCAGGTCCTTATTCTTGCGTGGCAAACACTTCACCAACCGACCTATCTCTCCAGCTCTCAATCAGTTTTCTTTACAAGCTCCTATTTTTAAATTAAAATAATCTTAATAGATTGTCAGACTTTTTACAATTCTTTGAGCTGGAGTTGGCAGTAACAGAAGATTTGGCATTTCTCTTAGTCGAGGGATTTCTGAGTCCTGAAGGCCCATGGGAAAGGAGCTGGAGACCTTCTTCTCTAAGCATGTCAGGACTGGGGGTGGGTGGGATCTTTCATAAGGCTGGTAACAAACCCCTACCTCCCTCACCCTGAGAACCTAGTTTTTTAATGAGACAGCAAAGTTCCCAAAGGTCCAGGGACAGAAAAAAAGCACTCTGGCAATTGGAACATCTTGGGGCTCAGGGCAGCTGCAGGATTGGGGGGTGGGGAAGCATCAGGCTCTGTCCCCCACTGACTGTCATTTAGGAAGATGCAACCTAGCCAAGGCAACCTGACACTGGCTGGCCTTGGCTCAGTCCACCTGATCTCCAGGGTGCTCACAGCCTGGCTCACAGCCCCTTAAGCACTCAGACCAATTGTACAGCCTGCAAACCTGCCGAGCTGGACCAGTGCCCCGTCTTCTGATGTGGAGGAGGACACACGAGAGGTTTTGGGAAGTGTGGACATTTTCCAACACCTATCGTCTACCTGAAGGAGGCCGTGGGTGAATCTCTGCCCATCTGAAGAGGGAACATTGGAGACAACTCTAAGGAGGTCAGGTGAGCTCAGATCAGGCCTGCCAATGTCACACTCTTACTAGGCTCCTGATTCTTGATGAGCCAGAGACGAGTCACTCATGTTCTCACCACGTGGAAGACCAACACGGGAATGAGTCCCATTTGCGCTACGTGGGACAAATATGTGGATGGAGATTGTTCCCAAGACAATAGAAGGTTTCTGGTACTCTTCCAACAACTGGGGCATTCCTGTGTGTTCCAGCTCCTCCACGAGTATCTGCTGGGCTGAGACACCTCCATTTGTGTGGCAGAGAGGACCTCCAAGAAGCTTAGGAATTGGCTATCCAATGAGAATTGGTCAACCCTAAAAACATATCCACACTAAAAACAAGTGACACTAAGCAGACTCAGCAGGATGTATTTGTATATTTATTTGTGTGTCTATCTATCTATCTATCTATCTATCTATCTATCTATCTATCTATCTGTCTGTCTGTCTGTCTGTCTGTCTGTCTGTCTGTCTGTCTATCTATCTATCTATCTATCTAACATTAATAATTAAAGCCATGAATTTGAGATGGAGGAGATTGTGGGGGGGGTTGGAGGGAAGAGAGGGAGAAAATGATGTAATTATATTTTATTATATTTTACTGAGAATTTAAAAACTGCTTGGGGACAGACTGTGGGTCAATTCTGAGATGATGGAAACAGGAATAGGATCAATTCTGTCACCAGCAAACTTATTTAAGTGGTGACATCAGATCTGATTTTTCCATAGAAGCCCTTCTGCTGTTGGTGGTGCTGGTTACAGAAGTGTCATCTCAACAGGTTTCACAAGTTTCCCTCCCAGAAAGCCCTCGGGACAAGAATGGGGTGAGATGAGCAGCTTCTGTTGGCCCCAAAGGTGTGCCCAGGTAACAGCTCCAGTCCCCACACACTTTTGCTCTCCAGGTCTCTTCTAGAAACTTCCCCTTCAAGTTCTATGTCCACCTTCCTCAAATCTACAACTGAGTGTGTAGTTTCTGCTGCTTGTTGGCAGTGAGGGCTGTGTTTGCTCGTCCATTCAGAGTATAATATGTTTTACTATTTTCCTGTAAAGGAAAAGTTTTCAAGGATTCTTTCAGATCCAGTAGATGAACACCCCCCCTCCCCTCCCCACCTCTCTCCTTCCCTGTCTCTCTGTCTGTCTCTGTCTGTCTGTCTCTCTGTCTCTCTGTCTCTCTCTCTCTCTCTCTCTGTACACAAGTCATGTGGGTGTGTTCACCTCTGTGCACATGTGTGTGGAGGTGAGAGGATAACTTGGGTATTATTCCTCAGCCATGGCAACCTTCTTCAAAAAATTTTTTTGGTCAAGGTTTCTCACCTTGAAAGTTGTGGGGGTAGGCTAGGTTGGCAGTCAGCAAGCTCCAAGGAGCCTCCTGTCTCTGCCTCTCCAGCCTGGTATTATGAATGCATGCCACCATACCCAGCTTTTTACTTGAGTTCTGGAGATCAAACTCAACTCCTCAGCTAGCACAGCAACTACTCTACCAGTTGAGCCATCTCCTTAGCCCAGATTCTTTACTTTTTATGAAAAAGTCATATTGAGCTGGGCATGTAGCTCAATGGTACATTTGCTTATTGTGCCCTGAATTTGAGCTGCAGCATGGTAAAATGAAACCAAAATGGAGGGCTATCAGGACCCAAGATGCTTACTGTAGCCTTGGCAAGCACAGTATGTCATTACCTAATGTCTCCCAGCAGCTGACCACACTCAGCACGAGACTTTATCCAGTAATGGTGGCCTGAAGCTTTCTGGAATTTATGGTTTTTCCTCTGGGGAATTTACATTCTCAAGACAAACAACTACTCCTCACACAGTTCTGGATTGTCTGTCTCTGCCAACCATGAACAGTGAAGATAATTCTTGCATTAAAATATGTATTGCACAAAGATATAGGATGGGCTTCTTTGCTCCACCCTAGGTTAATTTTATGATGGATATCAGTTGGAAGATGAAGATTAATGGTAGTTAATTGAAAAGAATTAAAGAAATATCCTAGTTTATTTATGTCTTTAAAATCTAGCTAGGTATAGTAGTGTATGCCTGTAATCCCAGCACTTAGGAAGTGGAGGCAGAAGTCCAAGGTCATCCATGGCTACACAGCAGGTTTAGGGCCAGTGTCTCCTGATGAGTCCTTGTCTCAACAAACAAACAAAAAAACAAACAAACAAAACAACAACAACAGCAACCCCCAGACTTCCACTGAGTGTATAACTTTGTTGAGTCAGATCCTACATCGACAAGAGTACATTCTTTGTTGGCCATAGTAACTCAGTCTCTGGGCCAAGTTCACTTCAGAGTTGAGTGTCACCATGGACAGAAGTCGTGCCCAGAGTGGCGAGATGGACTTCTTGTCCACAGTCACCAGCAGTGGTGCTCTACTCATTTCCTGGGTGCTATTTGCCTCCTCCCTGGAGATGGAAAGATAAGCCCCACTTCTCTTGGAGACAAGGTTACAGGCTTGTAAATGGAGAGAGCCTGGTGTCCAGAGTCTTTTTTGGCATGAATACAGAAGGAGGGAGGAATAGCTTAGGAGTTTGGGGTTTGATCTTAACCCTTGAAGCGTCTCCTAAGAACACCACTGTACATGTCTGGCTAAAGCCAGAGTCACTGGTCATCCCAGGCCAACAGTGAGCACTTCTCAGTGAGACACCTTTACCTGCTTATGGGGAAGCTCATTCTTGCAGAAATGTCCCCAAACACTGGCATCCCCTATATGTATTAGCCTGATGTTCTCTAAGGAGAGATCCTGACTCTTTTCTGTTGTCACAACGGTATCAGAAGGGTGCTCTCTCTGTGGAGCAATCATCACTGGTCCTTCATGAAGGCGGCACTGCATGCCAGGTAATCTGTTGACCCATGGGATACTGCAACTGCAATCCAGCCATTGTGGTAGTTAACAGGGCAAACATCCTCGAATTACAGGCAGGGGTATTGTTCTGCCCAGTTCATATGATAGGGCCAGGATCAGTCTGGAGGTGTGTGTTATCGAGGTTTCCCAGTCCAGATATGCCTCGCATGCCATGAATAAAATCTAGAAGCATAAAAAGGGGTGGGGATGAAGACTACAATAAAAAGGAATTTTATGATCATTGTGAAAAATTTATGGAGTGTCACTCTATCCTAGGATTCCATAAAATGGAACCGGCTCCAACTGACCCAACAAGACAAGCCTATACTACCTTATGGTACCGGCAGGTTCCTTGCTTTCTAGTCCTCAGTGTTTACCCAAAGAGGAGAAGGGAAAAACCTAGGTTTCTTCTGATTGCTCTGTAGAATGAATGCACACATGTAATTTAAATATTTATCCACTGGGCAAGGTAGTGGTGCTCCAGGCCAATGTTGCCAGCAGTACAGTCCCAGGATAGGAGCTTAGCACCTTGCTGACTGCAGTCTGGTTGGTGTTGATTGAATAACACATAGCGCTTTCCTTGAGAAACCCCCACTATGGTTTCAAAACACATCAGTTTCAATTAAACACTAAGGAAAATGTGTGATGGCTAATTCGGGGCTGCCGTTACTCATTGTGGAGCCGGCTGCTTTGAATTGGAAAGAGTTTTATGGGGACTTAACCAAATCACATATAATCATGGATATTTTTCATTGTACCTGGAGTGACAAAATTGCCAAGTGATGTACAGTGTGGCTTTTAAAAGAAATTACCCCAGCAGCTGTATGCCTCAAACATTCAAAACATGGCGCTGTGGAGCCAGACAGCAATCAAACGGAGCTCCTGGCCCTACAGTAAGTGTTTTCAAGGAGTGTGTATCTCAAAAAACTGGAGGAGAAGATCTGAGTATTTTTCACTATAAGGATATGATAATTGTTTGGGGAGACAGACATGTTTAATTTGACTTCACAGTACATGGTGCACATATGCATGGGACTTCACGTGGCTCTCCATTAGTTTGTATAATGTTTATGTGTTAGTTAAAGTAAACTTTTTAAAGTTTAAAAAACATTAAAAGAGTGAAAGGACACATAGACCTTGTCCTGTTTTGGTAGATTGATTGGTTAGGATAGTCAATTTATCTTAGTGTTGTGTTTACTATTCATAAAGAATAAGGTACCAAGTCCCTTGCTTATTACTTTATCTACATAGTTTTCAACTTGGTTCTGCTCACAATTAGAAGTGCTATTTGTAATTGAGTACACATCAATTTTTATGGTTCATTAATGGAGAAAAGGGATACTTTATATGATACTTTTAAATATTGAGTGAAACAGATGAGTTTCAGTATTTAGAACAATGGTTCTCAACCTTCCTAACACTGCGACCCTTTAATACAGTTCCTCATGTTGTGGTGACCCTCAACCATAAAATCATTTGTTGCTATTTCATAACTGTAATTTTGCCACTGTTATGAACTGTAATGTCAATATCTGATATGCAAGATATCTGATATGTGACCCTGAAGGGGGTCATGACCCACAGGTTGAGGACCATGGATTTAGACTCTGAGAGTAAGTGCAGCTGGTCATGTCGGGAGCTTGGCAGCTTCCATTTCAGATGAAGGAAACTGCTTGACCACCTGAGCTCTGAGTTGAGGCTGGTGTCATAGTGCCTGCCAGTGCCTCTATGGTCTTGTTACCTCTTTTACAGCTCGGAACATCATGGGGTATGTCTATGTGTCCAGCAGGCACTCTTGAGTCACAGAGAGTCACTGGTGCACAAGGAAGGCCAGTGACATCATCTGTTCTCCAGACTGAGGGTAGCTGGGGCCTCTTGAGGGAACAAAGTGGCTCTCTCCACTGATGGCCATTCTGGGGTCTGGACAATTCGACTCCAGGCTACACAGGAAGCTCTCGGGGGTTTGATGCAGGACTCAGTTCTGTTGTCCTACAAGGTGTTGCTTGAAAAACTATTGACAAGGTAACAACAATATGAATGGAGAGGAGGGAAAAGGAGAGAAACTGGCCTGGGGTCCTAAGGCCTCCCCTGAAGCCCTGTGCTTTCCTACTGAAGGCACTTGGTGCCAATGTCATGACTCCTAGGAGTGTCCACCCTTCTGATATTGCACTAGTTATTTGAATATCTAGCAACTTTCATGCTCAAAATGGTACAATCTAGTTAAAAACCTCATAAGTTTATGATTTTGTATTGGGCTACATTCAGAACTATCCTTGAGTGCACAAAGTCTGTGGGCCATAGACTGGACATGCCTAGTGATCTCGGGTGGCATCTTTAAGTGAGACATCTCCACTCTCCTCAGGTAGCAACTGCAGGTCTGGGGATCTGAACTCAGGTCCTCACGCTTGTGTGGCAGGCACAGCACTAACTGAGCTATCTTCCTAGCCCTGCTGATGCTTCTTTCGGGAAACAGCAGTAAATAAATCTGGGCTTTCCCTCCTACACAGTTCATCTCCAGAGCTTATTGCCTCCCATGTTACAAGAGGGCACAATGGTATGCACAGAACAAAGGACTTCCGGGTTCTACATCTCAGCAGAGGAAGAAGCTCTAGTCTGACCCTTCTGCTCCTTTCTGGTCAGCAGGTGGACAGCCTCAAGGGACCAGAGCATTAACGCCACAGAAAGCTGAGCTGACCATAGTTTCACTCTGGTTTCTAGGGCAATGTTTTTTCACCGAGGAGGCCTGGGGAGAAGTCTGCCTCTGAGCACCCCACCTCCACAAATATTCCAGGTGCATGAGAGCTGGCTGTGTTTTGTGGGTTCTCATTGGGACCAACAGCAGTCCCAGGCCAAGACAGCAAGCCAGAGGCTGGAATTCCTTTTGTGTTTATGGAGCTGTGCTGCAGTGTGGCATGAGAGAGCCCAACCTTTGGTGGGAACCAGGGAAGTCTCATGGTCCTTGGCACAATGGCAGTCACAACCAACCACAGGGCGCTGCTTGGAGGGCTGATACCTGTATTCCATCCAGGACATCCCACCCAGCAGTGGCCACTGGGTTCCATCCAAGTGGAGTTTCACTGGAAACAGAAAGATTTCTTCTTCTCTGGCCTGCTCTCCCAACAAAATAATCTCCCCTTTTATAAAAAAGCCCAATTCCCAATAGATAAATAGTAATTGCACTTACAATTGCACGCAAGTAATAAATACTGAATTGGCTCTCAGTGCAAGAACCTCAGGAAGCTTGCCTTTTACCAACAGACTGATGAACACACTCCCTGGGGCTGCCTTACTTTTTTTTTTTTTTAAGTAATATTTAACATCACTGGGAGCTATTTGTTGTTTAAAGGAACTGATTAGCACAGTTGTCCAACGCAGTGTGCGCCTTTCCTGGGTTGAAGCATTAACTCAGCGCTGTCCTGTCTCTACCTTCATCTCCGTCACTTTTCCGGCTCGCCTATTAACAAAGTGCTGTGTACCCATATGGGGAAGGTGGCTGACCAAATGTTCTAATCTTTAAAAGATCTGCTGGTGTCCCAGCGATTTCCACCAGGAGATCAAATTGCCCCAGATTACTTTGCTGAGGGCCTCACGCTTGGAGAAGGTGTATTTCTCTTGATATCTTGGTGTCAGGAGGATGAAGGAGAATGACCCAGACAGAGAAGTCCTTCCCAGCATGTTACAGATGGGTACAAGAATGATGACAAGTAGCATTGCTGATGTCCTTTGCTATTAACAAAGTCACTAAGTATGCCACTGAGGATATCCCAAGCCACAACATCCAGGAATGAATATGTTTTCTGGGGACCAGGGGTGTTAGGAACAATGGTCCACCCTGCCGAGTCAGCTGTGATTTCTGAGAAGGGAGGATTCTGGGAAGCTCTTCATCTAGTGATCAGATGGCCAGAGGGGTAAAGTGTCACAGCTGTTTAGAAGCACACCTCCCTCCTTTACAGGAACATCTGTTTAATATGAGATGAAGGATCTGGCTATGAGGGTCTCAGGTTGTAGCAGAGAAAACAATCCCATTGATTCGGCCTTGCAGCCTCCACCTGCCAGGCCCCCTCCTCTGCAGCCCAGAACCACTCGCTTAATTACCTGCAGAGTTGTTCTAATATTTTGCTTTCTAGAGAGATAGGAGAGCCACCTGCCATGCCTCGGGCTTTTCCTCCACAACAAAGCACTCGAGGGTCCGGTGTGGGAGTGTGGTTCCTCTGTGCCAAGGTGTGGACTCAGGGATGAGCCGGGCAGCACAGGGTCCAAGCAGAAATTATTATTGATTTAATCACATAATCAGCAACAAGCACTTCAGGCTAAGATAGCAAATCCATAAGAGCCTCCCACACAGCCACCCTCACCGTCACCAGCAAGCCGCGGTGCACACTAACAAACAAGCGGAGGGAGCGGGGGTCACCTTCAGTCGGAGGCAAAATATTGACATTCCCCAAGCTGAAATATGTTTTGAGTTAAGTGTTATCAGTCAGTGATAGGAGCGGCCCGCCTGTTAAACATAACTGCATTGGCAGGAGGATTACAGAACGCTTTCTTGCCATAATCTAGAAGCGACTTTCAGACAAAACTCTGCTTGAAATCAATTGTGTGCAAGAAGCTGCCTGCTGCGGCCACTCAGCATGGACAAAAGGAAGGGACCTCTCCCTGTGATCTCTCACCAGAACTGCTTCATCTAATGAGAGCAAGGCTTTAATTTCTTTTCACATCACACATAGGATCAATGCTCTGGACTTGATGGTGTCTGGAAGCGGCCATGCAGGCACGTCCCAATGGCAGCTAAGCCTGGAATGGTTGCTCTGGGGACATTCTGGTTCCAGGTAATAGTTCTCTGGGCCATCTGATCATGGCAGACACCGGCAGAGCTGTCCACAGCCCATGGGCTTCCAGGGCAGGCAGAGATCAGCTGGGATACAGCCGTATTTGGGGAGGAGGCTGCCAGAAGCCACCGTCTCTCCTCACACCAGATAAAAACACATTAACAATCTTCAAAAGTTAACCACCTCACAACAGCTGTTGGATCCAGATGGGGGCTGAGGAAGAACCTTAATTAAAAAGTTTAGGTTGTCTCTGAGTTCCTGGATATCAAATGGCAGTGTCTTTGGGGGACCATTTCTTCAGGGAGCAGCAGGAAGTGCAAGACCTAGAGGCCTGGTGACATTCTTGTATCTTGGTGCAGTTGAGGCCCTGTCCTTGACTGTTGAGAAGGGCTGGCCCATGTGATCTGTGCTTTTTTTTTTTTTTTTCTGGTGAAGCAGATTGCTGTTATTAGGCAACCTAGAAAGAGGGGAAAGGTGAGGCAGGGTCTATATACCCGTATCCACCCTCCATCTGCAACCCATGGGGCCACTGTACCTTCCTCTCCATCTTGACCCACTTCCAGATGCTGGGGCAGTACACTCTGGAGATGTCATACACCCTATACCCCACGCTTGTGAGACAAGAGCTCTGCCACTGGGTTACATTGCAGACCATGACATGACAATTTGACCTTTATGGACCCGCGTCTCTTTAGATGAAGAAATGAGGGTCCTGGGTTAAGATCATTTAAGATGCACGGAGGTAGCAGAGTCAAGGGTGGCAAGTCCCAAGATGACAGAATCATAGATCCCGTGTCCCTAGACTACGGATTTTTATAGACCCATAGCTCCTCAGCTTATTATCTCCACATGTTGATTTCAAAGGTTTTTTTCCTGTTCTTCTGAAAATGTGAGAGTGTAGTTATTATCTAGTGGGCTGAGACGGACGACACAGGCGGAATTAGCTGTGCTCAGTGAAATGCCTGCTTCTCAATGGGCTCCAGTTGCCAGTGACCCCAGCTCCCTGACCAGGCTCAACACACAAGCACTGTGCTCCCTGGCCGCCGAGGCCACTCCATCCACATGTTCACCTTCTTCCCTCTCAGTTCACGGGGAAATGACACTTGTGTGGACCCTGGGTTGAAGAGTCCAGCTAGGCAGGAGGAAGTCCATCCCTTCTCCTCGCCTTTCCCTCCCTGCTGGCTCTTGCTGCCCCCCCCCCTGTGGTTGGTCTCTACCTTCCCTGTCTTGAGGGCAGGGGGTGTTGGACCACTGGAAGTCACTCAGTGTGTGTGAATGACGTGGGGAGAGCCAAATGGGGAATGAAAGGGAGAACCCACCAGTTCTCCACTGGGGCTTGGTGATGAAGCTGCATGGTGAGCATTCCTTCAGAGGAAGGTCACAGGTCAGGGACCCTATTTGCATGTAAATGAAGACACCAGTGATGTTAAGGACATCTTGGGTAGGCCACAACTTCCAGGACCTTCTGGTTTATTTTTATTTTTTTCTCTTTTTAAATTTTACTTTCCATGGTTAGACTGCTTTGATTAGTCAGGCAAAGGATGTCCTGGACAGAGACTAATGTCTTTGCTCCTCTAAGGCTCTGGGGTGGGCTGCAGGTGCGATGGAGAGCTGCTGACTCCACATCCCTGTACCATAGGCTCTTTTGGTCTGCAGCCTGAGTTCATTCTGCTCAAAGTCTCAGGAAGTCAGTTTGCAGAAAAGCCCTTATCTGCCCAATGGCCAGCTCGGCCTGGCCTAAATGTGCAGGGCTGCCTAGGGATATTCAAACACAGTAGGGCCACAGGAGGACTTGACAGTCCCGTGTATGCTTGTCTTGGTCCACGGATGTTTGTCTCCGGATCCCTGTTTCTGTTGCTGGGCCCCATTGCCATTGCTCTCAGGCTTGGCCTGTCCTGATGCCCTGTCGCCTCCACAGTCTTGAGATCTTTCCTGCGTTGTTACCGAGCAGGGTTTACAGCCACTGGTCAGTCAGTCAGTCGTCAGTCTGTCTGTCTGTCTCTGTTCCATCCCTCTTTGTGTGTGTATGTGTCTATGTGTGCACGGTCATTTGGGGGTGCACATATATACGCAGGTGCACGTGCATGTCTATGTACCTGTGTGTGGAGGTCAGAGGACAACACTGGCTGTCTTTCCTTAAGTGCTGTCCACCTGATTTAGTCTAGACAATGTCTCTCACTGGCCTGGCATCACCAAGTAGGGTAGGCTGGCCAGCTAGCAAACCCTGGGACCCTGACTGTCTTTGCCTCTCCCAGTGCGGTATTATAAGCTTGTGCCGCCATGCCTGATGTTCATAGCCATGACTAAGACACTGTCTCTTCTGGTCCTCATGTTGGCCAGCCCACCCCGTCTTCAGCATCTCTGCTTCCAGTTTCCTTGGTTTCTCTCCCATATCCCTGAGTTCCAAGCATCTTGGTGCAGGGTTGGGTCTTACTCACTTTCGGATTTCCTCCTCTGCATCCTGCTGCTCCCAGAAAGTGCAGGTCAAGGAAGAGGCTGAGAGGTTATCTATTGAACCTTGAGTGAAAGAAGTTAGCAAAATAGGGAACGGGGGTCAGCGAGTCTTCCTCTGTGGCTATTTAATGCCTGTAAGTCTTTCGCAGGCCAACTGTGTTTGTTCTTGTCATCCTAGAACCTGGAGTGGAAATGCTTTTGTCCAAAGTCTGCGAGACCCTGTCACATTGTTCAAGGTTTGAGGGACCCACAGTCAGGCAATGGCTTACAAAAAATGCAGAGACCAGCTTTAGAAACTGTTCTATGAACTGAAACATGTTGGTAATGTGTTCTAAAGCTACCGAGTCAAATTCTTTAAGACCTTTGCTACCACTCTGCTTGCTACATTACAACAGGGTTCCTCATCTACAAGATACCTGTTTTCAAGAGATGTGGAGAGTGTTCGTACTGTCTGTTATTTGCCATGGGGTCAGTGAGCAGGTTCCTGTGAAGTCCCAGAGTAGCCGCTCGCCACAGCAGGATAGTTACAGAGGTACAAAGGAAGCAGGAAGAAGACAACTTGGAGCCCAAGGGGAAGACGCAAGACTTCATTTAACTGGTGGGAAGACAAATAAGGGAAGAAACCATGGCTCCCAGTTCTGTGTTTACAAGAGCAACTGCCCAGGTTTGGACAGGTACAGATGCATGCTGGGAGGTTTTCACTACTTGAAATTTATTTTTAAGAAAAAAAATGGATTTCTTTCCATGAACCACGTCTTCCTATTGGACAAGAATGGGTGGACAGCCCAGAAACAATTCTGTTTCATTAGGAACTATTTGTATTCATGTATCATGCAATGCCACATGTGCTCAGTGATGCTATAGAAAATGGGACTACATTTTTATGACATGCTGTCAAATCATCATCATTGGGAAAAACAAAACCAAAACCAAAACCCAAGAAACCACACACCAACTTCCTGTAGCTTCACTACACTCCCAGGCTCTCAGTTCACCATGGCCCCTGGATTGGAGAATAGAAACATTGATATGAAAATGTTGCTCTTTGTGTTGAAAGTTTTCTTTGAAACAAAATCGTGTTAATAGCATCTTCCAGCCATTTCAATACTCCCTGTACCAGGGAAACAGAAAGACTCCATTCATTAGGAATAAATTATTAACTTAAATCTTCAAAGGAAAGGTTTGAAAAAAATGCTCACCAAATTCACAGAGCGGCGCAGCGGCGCGGAGCCCCGTGCCCTTGTTTGTGTGCTATTACGGCTATTATAACTAATTGATGCACTAGCAGTTAATTAGCAGCCTGGAGTCCCCAAAATGTTTTTCAGGACAATTATGCTGTGCTGCTTTCAAAAGACTCAACGCCTGAGAGACGCATTTGGCTACCTCCACTTTGTGGTCCCGTCGTCACCCAACGCACTCCTCATGGCTTCCACGGAGGAGAAGGTAAACATGAAGCATCTAATCGCTCTGCGCTCGCTGTATTTCCTGCTCCTCCATTTTCTTTGCCCAAACGCAAACCGATGCATGGTTTCTGCTTATTTAATGGTGGGAGAAGGATGGGAAGACTGGATGGATGGAAAAACTACACCCGCAGCCACAAACACGCTGAACCAAGTGTGGGTGTGGTTCATAGCCTTTGATGGATAGCAGCGTGTTTAACTGTGGTTAGAACCTGGAGTCAGGGACCCCAACAGCATGCAGTTGGAGCAAGGTATGCTTCTGCACCTGCTTTGTAGGGACAGTTCAGTTCTCCAGACTGAGAGGACATATTTAATGTTGTAGTTGTATTCTCTGGAACTTCATTTTATCCAGTCTCTGCTTTAGTTTCCAGGTATTTGAGCTTGTAGGCAATCACACGCTAACTAGATTCCTTCTCCACTTAGGACAGGAAGGGCAGTTGGGACGTCCAGGCTCAGGTTTGATGAATACACTCTCTTCTCTTCTTGGGCCATTTCTCAGAAGAGTTCAAACACCACGTCCAAGGGCACCATTGGCTCGGAGGTCAGATCCCACCCAAGGAGTATCCCAACCAGTTCCATCTTGGTGCTTGGTCTGGGCTTTTGTGAACATCCTCTGGCTGGAGTGGGGACAGACACAAATCCTCACCCAGAAATGCTGTGGGGTGCATGCAGAAGTCACAGCTCTATAACACACACACACACACACACACACACACACACACACACACACGGTTCACAGTCCTTTGGTGGCCTAGTAATGCTTTTGTCTTCCTGGACATCAAGGTGATTACCACAGAGCTCACTCTCCTGGGCAGCTATAATGCTTGATGTGGTCAGGGCCCCGTGGGTCTGACAGAACATCCTTCTTTTCTGAATGTTGACTCATCTACCCATCACAAGCAGCTTGGTCCCCTATCTTGGCTGTTGTGAGTGGTGCCACCATGAACAGGTTCCACGGGTGTCTGTTGTGCTTCCTGATTTCTTTTCATCTGGACCTGTATCCAGGTGTGGGGCTGCATCTGGTACCTGAGGCATACCCTCTGTATATCCATAATACATAGATGTATTAATTTACATTCCCGTCAACAGCACACAAAGATTCTCTCATTTCCCCTCTTGGTCAGTGGTTCTAGTCACTCCTCTTGTGGATAGCGGCCGTTCTAATGGGTGTGCGGTGAGGCCTCATTGTGATTTTCATCTCCATCCTTCCTGACAGTGTGATACTGAGCACTTTCTCATAGACTCGCTGGCCATTCACATACCTTCTTTCTGGTGCTGTCATTTCACGTCCTTTGCCCATCTTAAAAACTGGATCATTTGCCTCCTTGCTATTGAGTGGTTTACACACCTTAGACACTTTAGATGCTAACCCTGTATCAGATGTCTGGCTTGCAAACATTCTCTTCCACATTGTGGGTTGTCTCTTCACCCTGTTGCTTAATGCCTTTGCTGTGCAGAAGACTTCTGGTCTGATGTGATGCTGTTTCTGTTTTTGTTGTTGTTGCTTTGGATGTGAATGAAAACAAAATCCATCGCTTGATCAGGATCAGGGGGTGTGCCCCTGTAATGCCCTCTAATAATGTCGTCTGTTTAAGTATTAATTCATTTTGAATGAATGTGCACTATTCTGTACATGGATATCAAGTTTTCTTGACACTGTGTACTAAAAAAGACTCCCCTTTCTCCACTGTGTGTTTGTGGCATCTTAGTCAAAGATAAATTGTAAGTTCATAGACTTATTTGGTGGCTTTGTTTTGTGTCCCATTAATCTATGTGTCTATTTGAATGTCTGTATGTCTATGTCATACTTTTTTTTATTACTGCCACTTTGGAGTATATTTTGAAATGAGCCCAGGTGGCACCATCAATTTCTCCTTCCCTTTTTCAAGATCGCCTTGGCAATTAATTTTTTTTTTTGTGGTTCCATAGAAATTTTAAGTGGTGAGAAAAATTCCTTTAGAATTCTGTTGGGTATTGCATTGAGTCTGTAACTCATTTAAGGTATATACCTATTTGAACAGTATTAATTCTTTTAGTCCAAGAACATGGAATAACTTTCATTTATTTATGACATCTTTCATCTCTTTCAGCAGTGTTTTACATTTTTTTATTCTACGGGTCTGCTTTTCACTTCCTTGGTTACATTTGTTCCTAAGTATTTGGTTTTGCTTTTGATGCAGGTTAAATATCTTCTTGATTTCTTTTTTGGATCATTTATTGTTAGTGTGTAGTGACTCCGCTGCTTTTGTATGTTGGTCTTGTATCCTACAAACTTTACTGAACTATTACATCTAAGAGTGTGTTTTTGTGTTTGTTTGTTTTGAGTCTTGATACTATTTAATACAAATTGAACTTAGAGACAGGGACCGCTGGGAACCACGGTGGTGGAATTGAGGTAGTGTTGAGGAGGTGCCAGTCAAAGGTACACCATTTCAGACAGGAAGAGCAAGTTCTGGAGACCGGAAGAGCGTGCTGAGGAGTTAACAGCACTTCGTCAAACACCAAAAGTTGGAAAGAGAGGACATTTCCCACATTTTCACCCTAAAAAAGTGGCAAGCCTTAGCAGATAGATATGTTAACATAATTTAATCTTTCCAAGATGACTCTTGCTGTAAACATCATTTTTGTGCTCACAAATATAAGTGGAGCCGACTACCAAGACCTGCTTCAAGCTGGTGAACAGGAAGAACAGAAGCCACAGTGGGGCAAGAAAACAACGTCTATAGACCTCAGTCCACGATCACTATAAACCTTTAGTTTTCTCATATCATAGTATATAATCTTGTATCACATATATGTATCATATATATACATATGCATGTATACACACACACACACACACACACACACACACACACACACATATGCTTTTTGTCATTGTACCTTACCAAAGCTCGGAGGGAAGGGAAGTACATCTGGGAAATGAGGCACAGTAGTTGCCCATTCCTGTGCAGGAAACACCCTCATTGCTTCTCTTCCCAGGCTCTGACTGCCCAGGGTACAGATCTGCTGACAGAGTGGCTCCCTGTGTGGCCACCTCACCTCACCATCCACTTGCCTGTCACGTGGGCTGAGTCTCAGAGGAGAACCAAGTATGACTTTCCTCGGACATCATGCTGGAACTCATACTGCTGCTGTGCAGGAAGGAGGGTGGCTTGTGGCCCTAGAGCTCCTTCTTCTGCCTCCTCAAGCCAGCTGGGGCTGCAGGACCACCATTCTCAGAAGCCAGCACTTGCCTGAGCTTCTGCAGGAGTACCACTCTGTTCTTTCTGGGCTAGTGACTCAGCCAGACGGTCATGTCCTACACTCTGCTTCTCCCGGCTACAGTGTGCTAACAGGCGGAGTGTCTTGGAGAATCGGCTCCACCATGTTCACATGGTTCTTCCTTCTAACAGGGTTCTCATTAGATCTTCCTGCGGGTACCAATCACTGTACTGTGAGATTGGACCCTGGGAAGGTGTTTTAACAACAGAAAAAGAGCATATTCTGCTGAAAATGTACCTACCGAGATAATGCAATTTCATCTCTAAAAAGAGCCTTATTCAGAAATCGTCAGTGATATGATACAGCTAATTAAGGCATGCATGGTGTTAGCAGTTTCATTAGAGGGGATAATATTGCACAAGAAAAATAAGAAATCATTATGATGGATGTCCCAACATTACATTACATGTTAATGAAGTGTAAATGATCTAATTATTTTTGAAAGAACACAGATTCGATTAAACTGTCGGAATTAAATTGGAAAGGACAGTCTATTGTACTTTTTATGTACAGACAAGTTAGCGTTAATTAGGCACAATCTACAGGAACAAATGAGGCACGACCCTCGGTGAGCAATCATGGATCCTTTGCTCAAGGCAGGTTTCATAAAGAATTATATTAGGGAAAAATTGTAAGTCAATTAGATACAGTGCTGTAACAGTGGGAGGGAAGATGAGGGAGAAGGAGGGAACCATGGGTTCCCGCCCCTTGTATTTTGACTGGTTTATGGCGGAGTGATCTTGTGGATGGGCTCCACATTAGTTTCATAAATCCCTATTCCACTGGTCAAAGGTGATTGATGTTCATTGTACATTCTGGAATCTGCTCCAGGGGCAGCAACTTTGACTGGTGGTATTCTCAGAGGAGGAGGTGTCTGCGATGTCCCAGCCAGGCTCCGATCTCCGGTTGCCTGAGGTTCCTGTTAAGATGCCAGCAGACACTTCTTTCTCCACGATAGGACCGGCTTGGCTGAGTCACTCCCTGGAATCCACCTTTACCTGTTTCGAGTTGGTGGGCAGGGGAGGTGAGAGAAGCCACGTCAAGGCAAGAAGCCAGCTGTACCACCTCCAAGGAAACCTATTTAAAGTAATTTAAACATTTCAGCATTTTGGGCTAGGGAGATGGCATAGCCAATAAAGTCTTTGCCTCATAATCATGAAGACCTGAGTTCAGATCCCCAGCACTCAGATAAGACAGATAAGAGGCCAGGTGTGGTAGTGTGCATCTATAATCATCCCAGAGCTGAGGGGGTGGAGGCAGGAGGACCTCTGAAGCTCATTGGCCAGCCAAAATTGGGGCGCTTCTGGTTCATTGAGAGAATCTATCTCAAAACACAAGCTAGAGCGGGAGTGAGGAAGATGCCTCTCCTTAATTGCTGGCTTTCACACGAGCGTGTTCACATGTGCATATGCACCCACAAACACATGTGCACATATATGAACATGTACATGCATGCCAATAACTGACAGTTTTGGGGGCATTCTGCTTGCAGCTTAGCCTCTATCCTGCTTTTCAGGTTCAGGGAATCCGATTCTGAAGGAGAGGATTAAGCTGGTGGAGTGTGGAAGGGCTTGAGTGCTGTGGCAACTTGGACCCAGTATGTCCACAGAGAGATTCTGAGGTGTGTTTATCACGACTCCAGTGGTGTTCTCGGATGGCCTGACTCTGTCACAGGACCAGTGGTCACAGCTCACTCAACCCCTGATCAGTCATTATTTCAAATCTCTGCATGAGGACCTCTGCTTCCACCATGAAGTAGTAACATGATAAAACCACTCTTGTTTAATTAATTGATTGAACTTCACTAACACCCTATGTGCAAAAAAATTTGCTTAAGGACTCCAGATAAGTTAGAAGATGGATGTTTGTCAATAAGCCTTTATATATTATAATATTTATTGCTGAGGAATGATTAACTTGCCCTGTTCATTAAAAATAGCACACAGTTGGCACTATATTCCATGAATATATTTATTTCATACAAGGTCAACCACATACTGTCTCCTCCCCCTCTCTTCCTCAGGAGAGTCCACTGGGGGCAGAACGGGAAGGGGGGCATGGGCTTTTGGTGTGTAGGAACAAGAATATTTCCTTTTACACTCAGCTCCAAAACTTTAGGGTAATTATTAATAATTAGAATTTAGAGAAAAGCCCATACCAAGTGAGTTATTCAGTGTAATTTGCAGTTAACAATGGCTTTCTTTAGGAAACCTCGGGTGTCAGAACAAGGAGTCATATGGCCTTTTTGTTTTAATTTCTGGCAGCGAAAGGATCAAGACTTAGGAAAGCCATACAGAAGGGACCACACGCTTGAGAATTACCAGAAATTAAGAAAGCACACACATCAACAACAACAAAAAGCAATTTGTAAAATGCATGGAATTTGGGTTTAAAATATATTTGGATTCTGCTCAAACAGAACTCTCACAAAAGGTGCTCACAGCAAGCTGGACTTTTTGTTTTTTAATTTTTTTTTGGTATATGCTAACAGTACTCCAGGCTGAAAATATTGAGAAAAAGTTTCCATGCTTGTGAGGACCTTCAGTTTCTAGGAGCACAGATGACCCCTGGGCATTAAGTAATGAACAGCAGAGACCTGATGCTGACAGAGGGCATCTAGTAATGACCAGGGAACAGATATGAGTGCCGATTGTGGACTGCCCACAGGCCCACAGGCAAACATGCTGAGCATGGACAAAGGTCCTGACCACAGATGCAAGTGCTGAGCACAGACACTGGTGTTGATCATAGATGCCAGGTACTGACAATGGATGCAAATGCTGAGCATGGACAAGGTGCTGATAGTGGACATGAGTGCTATTCACAGGTGCAGGTGGTGAGCCTGGACACAGGTGCAGACCACAGATGCAAGTGCCGGGCATGGGCACAGGTGCTGATAATGGGCATGAATGCTATTCATGGGCACAGGTGCTGATGATGAGCAGGGGTGCTGACTACAGATGCAAGTGCTGACCATGGGCATGGGTGCTAACCATGTGTGCAAGGTGCCTGTACTGATCTATGAGGGACTCTTCCAAACTGGAGTCTGAGTACTCTGGCTTTGGTATCAGGTATCCCTGGGCATCTTGCCCCAGTAAGCCTAGGTAGGTCCAGGCTAGTGCTACGTATGAAAACTGAGAACACCCACAGAGCCTACCCCATGGCTCTGAAAAGACCAAGGATAATGCTCAGAAAGCCTCTTGGCTCTTCATCACTTCTCTGGTGACTTGATTTTACCAACTAAAGTGACAGTTGTCAGGTGAAGCCCACCCCAGTGCTCTTCATACATCTCTGTTTGCAGCCAGGATGATGTTGGCTTGAGGCTGACAGTCTTCACAGTGGAGAAGGTGCCACGATACACCAGAGCTGTGGATTTAGATGCAGAGCAGGCAAAGACACTGGGCTATGAGGGACTGAGAATTTCTGCTAGCAGGACAGCATGGCCAACCAAGACAGCTTTCTGTTGGCACTAGAGAGATGGTTCAGCAGTTAAGAATATTTGCTTCTCTTGCAGAGGACTAAAATTAGGTTTCCAGCACCAATATGGTAGCTACAGACACAGACAGGATAAGATGTAACCATGTGTAAGCCCATTTTAAGAAATCAAACACCCATTTCTGACCTCTGCAGATAGTGCACAAGGCATGCAGATAGTGCACATACATACATGCCAGGGCAACATTCACACATAACAATTTCCAAAAGAAAAAAAAAAAGAAAAAAACCTTTTCATTAGTACAGCAGGAGGCATCATGGGCCATCATGCACCAGGCTCTGGGGTTTGGAGAAAATTTTACAAGGAGGGTAAAGATGAACATAGGGGATATAGGGTAGATTGAGATGGGGCCTGGCACATTGCTGGAGCCAGGGACTTTATTGAGTGCAAGGTTTTGATTAATGGTTTGGAAAGAGTGTTTCAATGGGTGTTAGAGATGTCCTATCAAAGACAAGGACGGAGACAGCACAGCCTGTGGCCAGGCCAGGTGTGGGGGACTATTACTTTAACTAGGCAAAGATGTGGTTACCTTTGTTTCTCCTGTGGAATATTACTTTAACTGTGTAAAGGTGTGTTACATTTGTTTATGCTGCATTTATAATATAGGATAAAAATACAACTACTAACCTCAAATATTTTACATTGGTATGGACAATATTGATAAAATTGAAAGTTATTTTTGTTATATTGAATGTATGTTTCTACTCTTAGGGTATTGTGCTTATACAGCTCATTTAAAAATGTAATATATAATTAAGAAATGCAGGTTAGTAGTTAGTCATTTATAATAATCAAACTTATAGTCATATTAGGTATGTTTTCAAGATTAAGCAGATATATTTAGATAGACAGATGGTTTCCAATCACTTCAAAGACCTACAGAAAATGGCATTTAAGATACTTAATAACCTATGGCTTTTTATAACAATGAGACACATCTTTTCCTGGCAGCACCAATTTGCTTCAGAGAAGATGATGAGCATTGAAGAAACTCCATATGGAGTTTGCTTTCAATATGGCAAAGCTATCCACTAGGCAAAGAAACCACTTTTGCCTTGATTGCTGACAGTATGTTGTATAAACTGGACAAGCAGGACACAAAGGAAAAAGACTGTTGGACTTTGCCAAGATAAGGTGGGACAGTCCTTCAAAATTCCTGCTTCATAGAGAAGTCTGTCAAATATCTAACCCTGTAGGCTGAAGATAGATGCCCCAATGTTGCATCTTGGGTGACTGTCTGGGCAGCCATGTGTCTCTATCATTTCTATAGTTTTGGAAGTGGCTTGTACCACACTTACTGTTTACTCAGATAATAGTATATCCTTCTGAGGTCTTTGATGGAGTTGAAGACTAGATACTTATAGTTACAGTTTCTCTTAGTCATGGTAGAAAGTTAATTAGGTACAAAACTTTGGATTCACCAAGATAGGATAAATAATGGAGTATTTTCTCTGAATTTGCCAAATACAAAGGGTTGGTGATTGTGAATGTAATTCTTATTTGATAATTATCCATATTATAGATAGTCTTACTATGTTAAAGTTAAAAACCCTTTTTTATTTAAATAAAAAGGGGGAAATGTTGTGGAATATTACTTTAACTATGTGAAGGTCTGATACATTTGTTGATGCTGCATTTGTTTAATTATGTAAAGATGTGTTGCTGTTTCACCTTGCCTGCTAAGGCACCTGATAGGTCTAATAAAAAGCTGAATGGACAATAGCTAGGCAGGAGAGGGATAGGCGGGGCTAGCAGGCAGAGAGAATAAATAGGAGGAGAAATCTAGGCTTGAAAAGAGATAAGAAGGAGAAGAGAATGAGAGACAAAAAGAGGGAGACACCCAGGATCAGCCAGCTAGCTGGAGTAGGACATACACAAGGAAAGAAAGGTAAAAATTCCTGAGGCAAAATGTAGATGAAGAGAAACAGGTTAAGTTATAAGAGCTAGCAAGAAACAAGCATAAGTTAAGGCTGAGCATTCATAACTAATATTAAGTCTTTGTGTCATGATTTGGGAACTGGTTGGTGACCCAAAAGAAAGCCTGGTATAGCCAGGATTAAATGTGTGAAAGCAAAGAGTGGCTAGGGCTGGGGGCCTGACCTGTGTGCAGCTGGTGCACTCTTCTGTACCGTGAATTCTCGTGTATAACCTCACACTTACACAGTGTCCTCTTTCCTTATAGATGCCTGGTAAGAGATGTTAGCCACATACTTCCTCATGTTCTCTGTGAATTGTACTTAGTAAACACAATTCCTTGCCAAGGAATATTTGTGAAGTATTAGAAATGTTGGAAATCACATCTAACAATCTCCACTTTCTGAGAGTAGTTAAAGATGATGGCCAGTGATAGGTGATGGGGTGTCTTGCCATGACAAGCATTGCTGGTCTAGAGAGCAACATTTTCTCCACCTGTTTTATAAATGTAATTTATTTTGCTTTGAGAGTCTGAGAAATAGCATTTGAAAGCCCTTGAAAATGGCTACCACATTGGCAAAAATCATGCAATATAAATAAATGTGTGCGCCAGGATATATAACCTGTGCAGTAAAATGTAAAATATTGTATTTTGCCAGCAGCTAATAATGCATTAACAATCACTCTCTTGTTCCTCCCAGTCGAATCATAGGATAATCAATTTCAGGTAATATTTATTAGGCTCACATCCTATCTATCAAAGACTCAACTAGGTTTTGCAAATTTCTCACAGTGGAGACAAATATAAAATTCCCGTTCAAAGTATTCAAAATGGTAAAAGCTTCTGTTTAGCTGAGTTTCAAAGGCAGTGGGTGTGTTTGGGATAAGAAACCTATCACTGCATTTCTACCTTGGGCTCTATTTGCTCCATTTGCAGGGATCCAGGCCCTTTATTCCAAACAGCACCAAATCGGGCGGCGCTGCCGCAGAGGGCTCAGAAGAACATGGCTAATGTCAGTGTTATTAACATGGTCACTCAGAGATTAATTGCAGAACACAGTTAGGGGGGCAGACACATTGTGCACTAATGCTACATAACGGAAGATTAGTCATGGCAAAAAAAGAGAGAGAAAAATCTGTGACTGCCAAGCATCACAACCCAGTTGCCAGAGGGCTCCACAGGGGAAGGAGGCTTGCCAGCCCAAGATGGCTTACCAGAGGATCGAGAGTTGATGGCCACAGCTTGCCCCAGCCCATAGACATACTTCACCCTTCTTTTCAATTGATCTTTTCAGTTTGATCTCAAGCCATGCTGGTTGTGATCTGATGCAATTGTGGCCCTTGGGAGCCTCGACTTCAAGCACTTGCCTGAAACTTACTAGCTGGCTGGGGTCACACAGGGAAAGCGGACCACCCTGACCAAGTCCCACATGAGCCAGTGAGCTGTCTTCTGAGCACGTGGTGGTGCCAGAAATGCAAAGACTCTGTCCCCAAAGCCCAGGGTGAGGGGCATGAGCTGGGTGGGCCTCTCTTCCTCACAGTGCTACCTGGCCTTGGTGTGTGAGCTGGGTAGCTCCTCCAGGGTGTGTGCGGATGTGTGCCGCTGGGTGGGAACAGCCCAGGGCCCGGAAGGTGTGAACGGTCAGAATCAAGTTCACCTCTTCCCTGTCCAGAGGGTGGCTGAAGGAATGATGGTGGACTTTCAAGAAGGAATTTTGCTTGAGCCAATGCCTCTGGCTGGTACAATAACATGCAGATACGTGCTGAGCTGAGAGCCTGCGTGATAAAGGCCTAGGAGGGATTCCGCCCTTGTATTCCGGCACCATCCCCTAAAGTCTCTCACTACGGTTGAGCATGTGGAGGAGGCCGGCATGAAGATGGTGAGCCGCAGGTCACCACAGAGACACCCAGGGCCTCCTGTCGGTTCCTCACCTCTTTTCCCCAGTGGGTTCAGGCAGGGCTCTGAAGCCCACCCCTCATAATTCAGCTCGCAGGTCGGCCTTCAACGCCTTTTCTTGCTAGGTAGCCTTTCCCTCACCTCTGCTTCCCTCCTACTCCAAATTCTGACTCTCTCCCCTCCAACCGTTCCATCGGGATGAAAGTGGTGAAGAGGGCGGGGTCAAGCAGCTGCTGGAGCCGTCGCTCTGGTTCTGATGTCTGGACGTGACCGCTTCAAATGGAGACGTGCTGGAGATTCCAGACCCCTTGACGATGGCACAGGGGTGGTTTATAGCATGTCCTGTTGCTATGACAAAGAAACAAACAAGCACTCTATAGGAGGATAGTTCATTTTAGTTCACAGCTCAGAAGGAATGCAGTCTGTGGAGGTTTAAATAGGAATGGCCCCCATAGACTCAGGCGTTTGAATGCTTGGCCCATAGGGAGGGGCGCTATTAGGAGGTGTGGCCTTGCTGGAGGAAGTGTGTCATGGTGGGGGCCGGCTTGAGGTCTAATGTGCTCAAGCTATGCCCAGTATGTAGTAGTCTTCTTCTGCTGCCTGCAGGTCAAGATGTGGGACTCTCAGCTCCTTCTCCAGCACCAGGTCTACCAGCACACAGCCATGCCACCTGCCATGACAGCAATGGACTAAACTTCTGTAAGCCAGTCCCAGTTAAAAAATGTTTTCCTTTATAAGAGTTGCCGTGGCCATGGTGTCTCTTCAAAGCGATAGAACTAAGACACAGTCCACTGTGCTGGGTGGAGGAAGGCATGATGGAGAAAGCAGCTTGGCCTGTGACGGCCACCAAGAAGCAAAGAAAATGGAATGTTACGATCAGTCCGCTTTCTCCTTTCTCTTCTTTCATTCAGTCTGATACCGCGGCCTATGAAAGTTTTGCTGTGAAAACAAATATCGTAGTTAAAGTGAATATTCAAGTGTTAGGTCTAAGGGTCTGTTAGGTAAGATGACTCAGTGATTAAGAGCAGTTCAGTAGACCCAGGTTTAATTCCTAGCACCCACATCAGACAGCTCACAATCCCCTGTAACTCCAGTTTCTTCAGGAATGTACTATACATAAACTCTCTCTTTCCTTCTCCCCCTCCCTCCCGCTCTCTCTCTCTCACACACAAATAAATGAATAAAGCTTTAAAATAAATTGAAAGTTTATGGTTAAAATGACAAGGCTGGGATCTCTAGGGATAAGGAATAAAGGTGCTGACATCTGGCTATGATTAGCCAAGCAGACCAGAGAAGAGGTCAGGCTCTGGAGAGAGGAATAAAGTCAGTCTGCTCTGGCTGGCTCTCATGACACTCCCTGTGAGGAAGCACAAGGCATTGGTCCCTTCACTCACTTGGGCATCTAATGCTTCTAATTGGAACACACTGAATTGTGAGCAAGGAGGACTTCTAACAAAGCACCTCCCATTCCCAGTGAGAAGGTCACTCCACGTTGCTCCACAGACAAGAAGTTAGATATGAGCTGACCAGGGAAATCTGCAGCTACCCCTTGATACCTGGATCTACTGATAGACAGAATGCCTCTTTGTAGCTAGACATCTTCACAGCTGAAGTTAGGTCATTCTTCTTCGATCAGAAATGAATACACCAGATGATTTGTCCACACATATATACAAGCAACAGGTCTGCATCCTCAGAAGACTGCACATCATTACAGTGTCACTTATGTTGTGCTTTTGACAATCCTCTCCTTTTGTGGAGATCACAGGAGAAAATAGCCTAAAAGAAAGATCTGGTTTACCATTATTTGGGATAAAAAGGTTACCTTACCTCATGAATATGTAATGCATCTCATACATATTCATAAAATGTCTCTCAGCTCCACAGTCCTGAACTCTGCACTGCTCCCTTCATGGGCAGCCCACTCTAGTCTCTCTTTGGAATGATTGCTTTGCTTCTGCCATTTTGCTAAATAAACTTCTGCTCACACTGTCTGTGTCTCCCAACTGAATTCATTCCTTGAAGAAGACAAGAAGCTAGAGACTGGCACTACATCCTCAACAGAGTGATGCCCCGCGCACTCAGGGTGGCTCTTCTCACCTCAGGAAATGCCCTCACAGACATGCCCAGTGTGTCTCCTAGGTGACTGCAAATCCAGTCATATGGCAAGACCAGACCTGTTTCTTTGTTGCTGTCATGGAACATGCAGGATCCATCCCAAAGATGCTGTCATGGTGAGCAGAAAGCTCTTGCTCTCCTCACAAAGGAGGAACCCAGAGGTCCATGGTTGTCACAGGAGCTTTTAGCCTGCTGACAGCTAGACCAGGGAGGGAAAGGAGTCCAGAAAGTTGGAAAGAGTTCTAGTTATCATTTGCAGAAGTATAGTTATTTATTTAATAAGTCCAAGATGATAAATTGAAAAGGATAAAGATAATAAATTGCAAATAAGAGAATTCTGAGGGATAGTGGCCTACAAAAAAATAACAACCAATATAATCATCTATATCCAAAGTATCCAATTTAAATGATTAAAGATCCCACTTATAAGTCAAACAGTTAAGGTGGAAATATCAGGAGAACTTAAGATAGCCAAGGCTTACCTATTTAAACATTGAAATGTCTTGAGGGGTATGAGAGAGGGTTGAAAAGTAGCAATATATGCCTCCCTCAGGTGACCCTTATCAGAATGAGGTCAGCTTCCCCAGAGCTAACCTGTATATTTGTTATAGTCCCAAGAGAACATATCAGAACTGTCCAAAGACAGTTAGGATAATATGGGTAGGTGAGTGGTATGCCCTAAACTGTGAAGCCATGTAGTATGTGGACAAACAGATGTCAGAGTCACGGCCTGTCCCCACTGCACCATTGTTATGAGATGGAGCGTCAAGTTAAGGAAAAGATGGATTGCTCAGTGAATCATCAGAACACTGCATTGCACTCTATCAAAAAGATAAAACGCTGGCCCAGGAAGAAGGCTTTGTCTGTAAAGTGCTTTCTGCATAACACAAGGACCTGGTGTCAGTCTCCAGAACCCACACTGACACACACACACACACACACACACACACACACACACACACACACACACCCCGAAAGCAGGGTGTAGTGATGCACAGCTGTAACTCTAGCACTGGAGGAGAGGGCACAGGTGGGTCACTGGGCAGCTAGCCTAGGCTTCCTGGGCAAACTCCAGGCCAGTGAGAGACCCCACCTTAAAAAAGAAAGAAGAAACGAAGGAAGTAGGGAAGGAAGAAAGGGGGAAGGAGATGGTGGGTGCTACGTGAGGATCAACATTTGAGGTTGTCCTTTGGTCTACACACTCACCTTCATGCTCACAGACACACATGTACACATACACACACAAATACCACATGCACACTTGTACACACACACACAACACACACACACACACACACACACACACACACACACACACGTAGAGAGAGTGACCCAAACTTCATACCTGTCACCAATACAAATACCAAGTGGCCCAAACAGTAAATTATAGTAGAAAGATGAGCAAGCTCTCAACATAAAGCAAGCTTGCTTGTTTTCCTGAATCCTGGACAGGAGAGCTGTGTGTGCAGCTATTACCTAGACAATACAAAAGAAAGCTCAAGTCAACTTACTGCATTAAAACAAAGCAATTCTTAACTACAGAAGTCAGACACATATATTTGAAATTTACACTATAAATACAGCGACAACTTTCTTGATGTGTGGAGATCCTCTTCAGAATGTTATGGGAAATGTGTATGTCTAGTTTGTAGGTAAGGCAGTATACATAGATCGTAAATATAGTAAAATACTCAATCTTATAACTAAAAATGTACTAAAATCACACTGAAAAGTTTTCATCTGTGAATTATCCAAGAGCCAAGAGTTTGGTAACATAATGGTTTACAAGAGTGTTGAAGGCAAGCCCGACCTTCTGATACTGTGACATGATGCTGTTATTTACAAAACTCATTCTCAAGACTCAAGTAATCAAGTTAAAAACAAACAAACAAACAAGCAAACAAGCAAACAAACAAACAAACAAGCAAACACTCACCTGGCATGGTGGTGAATGCCTATAACTTAGAACATGAGAGGCAGAGGCAGAAGAATCAGGTGTTCAATGTCATCCTTTACAAATAGCAAGTTTGAAACCAACTTAGGTTGTATGAAACTAGCTCCAAAAGTCAAATGCATGCATACATACAACATACTTAGATAAAAATTAAATATTACAAACGTTTAAAATTGTCATACAAAAATCTCACAACAATTTTATGCCGGGCCTAGCTATCCTGAGCTCCTCTGTGGCCTTGTAGTTGGACATGCCCGGGAGAAGCCAGTCAACTCATTTGCTGCTGCTTCTTGGGTGAATTGGTATAAAGTCTATGGAGAGCAATTTGGTAATGCCTAACAATTTTTTTGACCTAGGCAGACCATCTGTAGAAATTTATCATATGTGCACATCAACATACGTGAATAGTGGTATGCACAGGAGTTCCGTGTGTCATTCTTCTAATAGCCAAGAGTAAAACAATGTATGTTTCCACTGAGAGGTAAATGGTTCATGGCATACCCCTTCTATGGAATGTGTTTGCAGTTGTGAGAAGTCTGACAGAGTCCAGAATGCATGTCTGGATGTATTGCCAAGAATAGAAAGGAAAAACTTATTGTTACAGAGGGTGCTATCTATCTCATTAACAGTCACTGTGTGTGTGTTAGAAGTGTGGTCCCTATATGGGCAATGCCAGTGGGTAGGAAGACTCTTGCTTTCCACCTGGTCTATTGCCATCACTGGTCCCATGAGCTTGCATGACGTGGTCATTGAGAATGAGTAGTGGATTTTAGTAGTCTTGTGTCTTAGTTAGGGTTTCTATTGCTGTGAAGAGACACCACAACCATGGCAACTCTAACAAAGGAAAACATTTAATTGAGGTGGTGGCTTACAGTTTCAGAGGTTCAGTCCATTATCATCATGACAGGGAACATGGTGGCATGCAGGCAGACATAGTGCTGGAGGAGTAGCTAAGAGTCCTACACCTTGCAGGCAACAGTAAGTTGACTGAGACACTGGGCAGTGTCCCGAGCATAGGATACCTCAAAGCCCACCCCACAATGACACAGTTCCTCCAACAAGGCCATGCTCCCTCTGACGAAGCCACACCTCCTAATAGCATCCCTCCCTAGGAGATTACAGGGGCCAATTACAATCAAACTACAAGATCTTGTGGAAAGGACCACTAATTCCAGATGTGTCAGGGTTCTCCAGAGGTGACACCCAGAGGGCAGGGGTCCATAATAACAAGTTCCTTTATTGCTCCCCATTGTGCAAATTCATTTAGTCTATGGTGAACAATTTGTTGATGCCTTAAAAAATTATAAACCTTCATATGCTTTGTCTTATTCAGATTACTTATATTAAATTATCATATGTACATATCTATGTATGTGAAATGATATGTGTGGCTATTCATCCAGACACTGTTTGAAGGACAGGGATTAAAATGAAGCATAGAGAAAACTAGATAAATAGTTCATGGCACATACACAGTGCAATATCCATGTACTGAGAGAGATCTGAAGTGGTTTAGGGGAGTGAGAAACTTACTGAGGACTCTCACATTACTTTGGAGGCTGAGAAATCCTACAAGGACCATGTATTGGCTGGTTTTGTATGTTAACTTGACACAAGCTAGAGTCATCAGAGGAAGGAGCCTCAGTTGAGGAAATGCCTCCATGAGACCCAGCTGTAAGGCATTTTCTCATTTAGTGATCAATGGGGGAGGGCCCAGCACATGGTGGGTGGCGCCATCTCTGGACTGCTGGTCCTGGATTCTATAAGAAGGTGGGCTGAGTAATCCATGGGATGCAAGTCAGTAAGCAGCTCTCCTCCATGGCCTCTGCATCAGCTCCTGCCTCCAGGATCCTGCCCTGTTTGAGTTCCTGTCCTGACTTCCCTCAGTGATGAACAGCAATGTGGAAGTGTAAGCTGAATAAACCCTTTCCTCCCCAATTTGCTTTTTAGTCATGGTGTTTCATCACAGCAATAGAAACCCTAAGACAAGTTAGTATTGCTGTGACAGACCTGACCATGCTTGGGAGAGGATTGTTGAAGGACTTTGGAACTTTGGGCTAGAAGAGCCATTGAGTGTACAGAGCTCAGTGGGATGTTATTTAGGAACCTGGAAGATAGGAATGTTAAGAGCAGTGCAGAAAGAAGGAGGTCCTGGAGGCCTGGACTGCAAAGTTTCAGAGCAAAGTTTAAAGACTCTGTCAAGGCCATTTTGTTATTTTGAATTGAGATCCCGTGGTTCTGGTTAGCTGGGGCTGCAGAATCAGCTGTGATTAATAAGATACCAGAACTACTAAAGCGAAACTGTTTTGCTGGGATAGTTGATGCTGGTTGGAACTAAGGAATTAACAGTGATTAAGAAGAGACGAGAATTCCTGAGGTGAAAACTTATGGGAAGTGTTTCCTGAGAGCACAGAGAAGCTGTGTTTTAGAGGCGGCTAAGGTTGTACCTCATGTTGGCAGCTGGATTTGGTAATGTGTAAGAGTCACCCAGGTGGTACTGGTTTTGAAGGTATCAAGAGGTCCTTGAGAGAAGCTGAAGCTTGGCACTATGAGGCCATGAGAAGCCATTGGTGAAGATGCAGCCTCAGTGTCAGTTAAAGCCCCAGGACTGAAGGGGTCATGCAAAGAAGTTGAGGCTTGGCACCATGAAGGGAGCCTATGAGAGGCTACTGGTGAAAGTGCAGCCCGTTTGCAGCAGAAGACCCCAACATTTTGGAGATGCCAGTACCACAGGGTGACCACCAAGAACAGCAGGGCAGTGGAGTGGAGCTGGGGCCTAGAGGACAAGCTGTGTGTGCTGTGAGGGTGGAGGCGGAGAAGTGACCCAAGACCTGTGGAGGAGCCCAGAAAACTGTGAGTGAATCCCAGATAACTGGGTATTGAGTTATTTATACTGATGGAGTTTGGTTTTGCTTGGTTCAGATTATGATGGTGCCCTGGTTCTTCCCTCTTGAAGAAGGTATTTAATTTAATTTTGATTTTTAAAGGATCCCATAGATGAAAGACTTGAGCTTATAAAAGAGATTGGGTAATTTAAAGAGACTGAACTGTTAATGTGTTTGAATGTGTAAAGACTTGAGACTTTTAAAATTATTATTTTATTGTGAGATCTTGGGGACGAATTAGAAAGGAAGGTCATGGCTTAGTGGTGATGTGCTTGTGTGTCAAGTTGGCAAAGGGTCAGTTGTACTGGCTTGTTTTGTGTGTCTGCTTGACACAAGGACCCAGCCCATGGTGGGTGGTGCCATCCCTGGGCTGGTGGTCCTGTTCTGTAAAAAAGTAGGCTGAGCAAGCCAGGGGAAGCCAGCCAGTAAGCAGCTCCCCTCTACGGCCTCTGCATCAGCTCCTGCCTCCGGGATCCTGCCCTGCTTGAGTTCCTGTCTTCTCTCAGTGATGAAGAGCAATGTGGAAGTGTAAGCCAAATAAACCCTTTCCTGCCCAACTTACTTTCCAGCCAAGGTGTTTTACCACAGTAATAGAAACCCTAATTAAGACAGACCACCTGCCCACTTCAGATCAGCGAGCCACAGAGCTGGATACTGACCTGGTAACTCTCTCTCTCTCTCTCTCTGGGCAGATGGCCTCTTGTGAGTCTAGAGCTCTGCAGTTATGTGTCAAGAGGAAGAGAATAACGGATTTCCCCTACAGGGAACAGAGCCTGCCAACATGTTGGCACTGGCATGGCCTAGTGAAACAGATTTCTGACCTTTGATTGCCAGAGCTCCTGAGAAGGTATGCTTGTGGCTTGAGCTGTGTGGCACTTTGGTAGAGAAGCAGAAGGGGACACATGACTTCCAGGACTGCTCAGTCCCTGGTGAACACGTTCATACTGGAAGCACATGCTTCTGTGGGACCCTGGTGTACCCTCTAGTGACACGGGGCCAGAGCGTCTGGTTGAGAAAACAAAGAGTCATGCCAACAGGCAGGCTTTGGCCAGCTCAGTGATTACCCAGAGTGCCAGACTCAGCAACATCAGGGAGACTTTAGGAAATGCTCAGAGGACATCCTTCCATCCGTCTTCTGGGTTATTGATACAGTGGGCCTGAGCCAGCCTCTTCCTCACCCTTGTTGTGGAGCACACTGAAGTGGATATGGCACTTCCTGGCCCCCACGCTGAGTCTTCTGAATATGATCCCTGCTTTGATCTTACCGTCATCTGTTTAGTGGAGAAGGTGGATGGGCTGAGGAGGATCTGCCGAGGAGCAGCATTCTCTCGTCCTGCTGACTGCCGCAGCCCTGGCTGTGCTCTTCGGGTGTCACATTCACTGTTAAAGACCAGGGAGGGGCATATTACAGCTGGGCTTCTCCTAGAGTGAAGGGGGACTTCTCTGGGTCCTCCGAAACAAGCCATGTGCCAGCCAGTGTCCAGTTAGTGAGGCTGTCTTTTGCTCCATCTGGGAAGTGTGTGCCTTCAGGAATGACTAAGGTGGCAAAGACCAGTGTGAGGTTGGGCACCACTGACTATAGTTTATGTGGACTCAGAAGTGGTTGCGCTATTGATGTCAGCTAGGGGAGTGTTGGTCCCCCATCTCCAGTTTGTCTTGTGTGTGTGGGTTTTTGTGATGATTAATGTTGATTGTCAACTTGACAGGGTCTAGGGTAATCCTGGGGACAAGTCTCTTGGCATGTCTATGAGGGATTAGCTAGATTAGGTTAGCTGAGTGGGAACACCCACCTTAACTGTAGGTGGTACCATTCCCTGGGCTGGGGATCTGGGCTGTGTATAAAGGAAAAGCTTGTCATCCTTTGCTTCCTGTGCTGTTGCAGTGTGGTGGCCGGCTGCCTCTAGCTCCTGCCACCATGACTTCATCATGACGGACTATATTCCTTTTAACCGGGAGCCAACATAAACCATTCAACCTTAAGTGGCTTTTGCCCAGAATTTTATCACAGCAACAGGCCAAGTGACCGCTGCAGCTTCTGTGAGGTCCAGGATTTTCAGCAGTAGAGGCCTGGGACATACAGAAGAGGCCTTGTATTCTTCGGTATGATGAAGAGGCTCCCTTGGGATAGAGCGTTTCACTAGATTCCACAGGACAGGGGTAAATAGTCATGGAAGATAGGTATAGACTGGCTGCCAGGATTAAGGTTTTCCTGAAGAATCCGGTATGGGTAACTGACACCACAGAGGCCTGTTGCCTAGCCAACCCTCACAGTATTTTTGAAGACATTTTTGACTTATCCCTCTCTTGTTATGACCCATCAAACCAATAAACCTAAAACCTCAGGAGAAGCAAATCTGATACTTATTCACATGTACACAGGCACAGTCAGGGTCCCTTTGAGTTTTTGGGAGCTGCTCTGAGGGTGTGAAGTCGTGCTGGGAGAGTCCCTAGTGTCCCATGAGCGCCACCAGAGGGGTTGGTGGCGCTTCCATGGCGGTGAAGCCCGTGGAGGCTGCAACTGAGAAGGTCTGTGTGTCGGCAGGGATTTCTCTGTGACTAACACTAGAATCAGTAACTGCCCTGTTTGTCAGCACCCATGGGTGGCGTGAAGACCAGTGACGGCAGCTGAGGTTTGTACAGTTGCTGAGATAACGAGTTAGGTCTGTGATGGAGGGTGGGAACCAGAGGAATCCAGAAACCCAGAATTCCATCCTCCATGCCCAGTCTCTGCTGGCTTAGATGGACTGAAATATGCTGTTGGGAAAAGGAGCTGTTGTTTCTGGGCCTTGCTAAGGTATCATCGGAAAAGAAAAAAAAAATTTTTTTTTTCATGTTAGCTGTTGGCTGTCATTGAATTTGGGGGAAAAAACAGCACAGAGAGCCTGGGTATGTGGGGGTTTCTCCAACCTTCCCATGTGGGTAAGTCTCTATATCTGTTGCCAAGATGTGGCTGGATGGGTGGACAGAAAAGGGAGGGTGAGTCACATGCACATGGGTACTTGAACATTTTGGGGAACCTGATTTTCTCTTATTTGTCCAATGTGTCAAATGCTCTGTCCATTTTCCATTACTACTCCGAACCTGTTTTGAAGAGCAGCTTTCTGTGCTTGGGCAAAGAGCTTTCCTGGGTGAGGGCAAATGCCAATGTTCCTGCCACCTGCTTTCCAGAACACAGTTCCACACAGAACAGTTGCACCTCGGGCCTTCCTGCTTACTCTTCTCTAAGGGACACGAACTAATTCTTGTCACTTCATCGTCTCACTAGCCCCTTGCTGCTTTGTTCAGAGGGCAGTTTGGAATTTTCAGGAGGCAGGCTCCCCCTGATGCTACCCATGCACCGCAGGTGATGGTCTACCAGCTGTTGGGATGGCATATGATGGGCAGCATATCCAATGCTGGTCAGTGGGCCACTGACTCATTCATGTAGATTGGGCCTAAGCTCTTGGGAACCCACCCTTGCAGCCTGATGATCAGCCTATCATGAGCCAGGGAAAGGCTCTGAGGGTAAGCACAGAGGTAAAGGATGCAGCCTCCTCTGTAAGAGTAAAGAGTTGTGGGCCATTGTTCCCCGTAATCAGAGTCTCTGGTGTAGACCTACCCACAGTCTAACAGGGAGACAGAATTCATCCACACACATGAGAAAATGTTAATCTGTGTACCTGTGATAAGATTATATATCCATGTACACATACATACACCCACACATCCACTGTCTAACAGGCAGGTCTCATTTACATATGCTACAGAACGTGTTAACCTATGTACCTACGGGATGATTATATATGCATATACTCATACACGTGCATCTTAAACCGCTCCCAAAGGAATTTCTTTGTGATGTAGTAGACGGTTTTATTGACAGGGACATAGCACTGGCACTGTCATTTACAGGCTGGCCCTGGAAGTTTTGTCTGCTTACTATACAGGAGATCTCTCTGAAGTCCCTGCCACTTCACCCTGACAGTTTGGGGCTTGGGTACTTCTACATCTCAGTCTCATGTGTTGAGGGGTCTTGCCATCTGTGACAACGTGTTCCTGACTTGTTTGTAGAGGGACTCATGGGGACCTGGGAGATCATCTGCTGTCCCATTTCTAAGGTGTCTGTCAGTCTTTTATGGTTCCTCAAGCAGATGCGTGCAGGACAAAGCAGGGTGTCCTGTGTGACTGGCTCCCATTTTGCCATGACTAGCTGAGAGCAGCTGGGAACCTGGGGTATAGATTGAGACACATGCACTTCTGTGAGTCTAGAGGACTTCAGGTTCGTTCGCGTTCTGATACGTGTGCGGCAGCTGGATCTCACACAGGTGTGTAGGAAGACTGCACACCCGGAGTCCAGGAACCCTGGCTTTGAGACTTGGGGAATCACAGTGTGCTTCCAGCACCCCAGCTTTTCATATCTGCTAAACTCACACTGCCAAACCAAACCAAACCAAACCAGCACCAGGAAGCACCAGATGGAGGTAGCTAGGGAGGTTGGAGCCAGTGTTTCATTGGATGGAGGCTTCTAGAAAAAAGGGTGAACTATGCTTGATTCTCTTCATATTGCTTCAATATGCAACTCATGTGCCTTCTCTGGCACTCAATATGAACTTCATCACAAATGTAAATTGTAAAGGCAAGAGGCTCCTTGTACAAGATGGCCAGGTCTGTGTTTGGGAAAGTAGGCATCTTCATCAACAAGGCAGTTGACAGCAGCCAGGGGTCTATCTTTGGGAATTTACATGGCTTCATGTGGTGTTCAGAATGGTTTTGGGATATATAGGTTTGCTGCTGCCCCTTCAAATTGTTCTCTTTGTTCTTGAGAATATACATGTATACAACAAAAATATGATCATATCTACCATCATTTCCAGTCTGTAATTCCCTCCTATACCCCATACCAGGTCTCCCTTCCAAATTCATATCTTAAAAAAAATCACTCACTAAGTCCAGTTAGAGCTGTCCAAATGTGCATGCATGTGGGGTCATCTGCTAGAGTGTGGGGGTCTTTCCTGTCACCACATTCTCCAAAAGGAGTGATTCTACCTTCCCCAGAGCCTATCAACTGCGAATAGCTTCTAGGAAGAGGTGGGGCCTGGAGATCCCCCTACCCCAATGGCTGGAATTTGTAGGTCTTGTGCAGGTAACCATAGCAGCTGTGAGTTGATAAGTGTCACAGCCACGGCATGTCCGGAAGACCACAGAACTCCTTCCCATCCTCAGAATCTTACGCTATTTCCTGTGTAATCTTACATGATTTCCTGTGTACTTGGGAATGAACATTAGAATGTACTTCTCCTGAGTTTTTAGGAATATTGGTTTGAAAGGTTATGATAATGAAGGGAAAGTAAAGCATGCTGTGGGGGTCTAAGAAGCCAGTCAACACCACAGCTCTTTAACCGTATGGGCCCTTCCGTTGACTGCTGCCCACTGCACAAAAAAGCTTCTCTGACCTCGGCTGAAAGCAGCACAGATTTCTGGGTAGAAACATAAATATTTAGAAAGCAGGTTGACAGCATGGGCATTTAGTTAGAGAACAATAGCAATTTCTACCTTAGGGCTAATTACCGTGCACCCCCCTGCTGCCGCCATAGGTATTTGACCAGAGTTACAGTGCCAGACCTGAAATTCCACACTATGGAGAAGGCCTGGGATCCAATCAGAGCTTAGTCAGTTATCCTCTACAGATGTACCACTATTGCATCTGCAGGCTCATCTCGCTTGGCAGGTTAATATTCCAGCACGTGGGGTCCAGTATTGGGTGAGACCACTGATGTCCCTTTTACCCTTGCGGCCTGCATAGTACTATCCAGTGCTGTGAAAGCTAGCTAGCAGGGAGAAAGCTTCCTAGCCAGCTTGAGACTGGCATCTCTGTGTCCTGGAGCAAAAGTGTGTGATGTCTTCAGCAACAGAGTTTTGCCATGTAGTTATGGAAGGTAACCAAGGACAATGGGAATAGCCTGTGTTGCTTTGGAGCCCTCTGGGTCCTCCAGGACCAATAACTCATATGGAGGTATCCTATGCCTTGCACTGTGATTTTTCATTTAACAACCCATGTCTTCTGGGAGTGGCATTGTACATCCATGCAGGGTGATGCCATTCAAACTCTATTCACACGCCGGGTGGTGGTGGTGCACGCCTTTAATCCCAACATCCAGGAGGCAGAGGCAGGAGGATCTCTGTGAGTTTGAGGCCAGTCTGGGCTACAGAGTGAGTTCCACGACAGGCTCCAAAGCTACACAGAGAAACCCTGTCTCTCTCACACACACACACAAAACAAAAACTCTTTTCACTTTTCAAGTTGTATCTTGGAATTAATTAGCCGCCAGTGGGTTTCTATGGGCTTCTTCATGCATTCCTAGATTTGTTTAACCCACTCACTACCCTCTCCTTTCTCTATTCTCCCGCCCCCATCCCTGTTCAATGTTCTGACTCGAACTGTCTCCCCTTATCTTTTCATTTCACGTGTGTTCTAACCGTCCAGTGTATGGGGTCGTGAGATAGTAGGATTCCACCTGGCTATCCATAGACCCTTCTCTTGGGTTAATCCTCTCCCCCACAAACTTGTTTTCCTATACATCATGCCCCTCTCCCCCCACTTAACCCTTTACACACCCCAGCGTTTCCCCTCTCTGCCTTCATTTTTTATATAATCTACTGTTCCTCCTTAATGTGTGCTTTCCCAAAAGGCACCTTCTAGCTTCCTGGCTTCTGCCTGGGCTCCATGTTAAACACACAAGACAAAAGTTTTGAAGCTAGGATTCGCATATAAGAGAAAACACATGGTGTTATCCTTCTGGGCCTGAGTTAGGTCACTCAGTACAATTTTTTTCCAGTTCCATCCATTCACCTGTAAATTTTATGGTTGCATTTTCTTTATAGCTGAGTAATATTCCACTGAGCACAATCCACATTTTCTTATCCATTTATCTGTGGATGTGCACCGAGCTTGATTCCATTTTCTAGCTATTATGATAAAAGCAGCAATAAACATGGGTGTGCAGGTGTCTCTAGGGTGGAGTATGTGCCCAGGAGTGATAAAAATGGGTCAGGTACAACTTTATTTCCAGCTTTTTGAGAGGCTTACAGGTTGATTTCCAGTGTGGTTGCTCTGGTTTATACTCCCACCAACAGTGTGATTGGAGTCGAGGGCTGGGTCATGTCTACCCCCACTTCTCTATGACATGACCCAGCCCTCGACTCCAATCTCACCCTCTACACATTGCTTTTGCTTCCTCGCTTCGGATGAATCCTCATGCCCCTAGAGCTATGCCAGGCTCAAGAACCATGTCTATTTAGCCCAAGATCAACTTTGCAGTGATTTCCCAGCCACTGAAAGTGAAAAAGGTTCAAATGAATCATATTGGGTCTCTAGGCCCTGCACCTTCACATAGCCTGTGGAAGTTGGATAGTCTGTGAGCAAGAACTGGGGTGCTTTGGTGGTGAACGAGACAGAGCCAGGGACAACCCAGGGAAGGCAGTGATGAGGCAGAGCTCATGTGGGCTCCCCAGGCTGGATGTCAGTGTTGGGAAGCTGTCCAGGCAGATCAGAGGATTTGGGGATGCTCTGAGGAAGGAGAGACAGACGGGTGCTGAGCCCTGTGTGGGAATGTCCTTGCTCAGTGAGTATGCAGGTCAGACAGTTGCAGCCTACAGCAAGATCAGGAGTGAGATCAGGGCTGGGAGGCCAGCTCTGGTCACTGCTGCAGCATTTGATGACTTGGCTCCTGTGGCAAGGGAGGCTATTCAGGGTGCTGGATAGAGCAAGACCACTGCGTTTGGAGTTTGTTAGGAGAGAAAGGGGTGACTAGTGAGGCTGGCTAACAACACACCAGTGGGAGAAAAGAAAGGTTCCAGGTCCCATCCAGATGAGACATTGGTGCCGAGGTGGACAGAGCTGGGAAAGGCTGACTCAGATATGTGGGGAGACCCTAAGTCCAACTCTGGATATGTGTGGTTTGGGATGCCTAACAGACAGCTGTCAGGGGTTCTGATACATGACAGGTTGGGAGCCTGCAGGGAAGTTACTCAACACACAGGTGGCTGTTAGGCTAAAAGCTGAGTGAGGCACCCTGGAAGGCATGAGGGGGCAGACAGCCTGGGGCAGTACTGTATGAGAGTAGGAAAAGAGGAGTACTTGCCTAGGAGATGGTAGTTGTTTACTTCTACAAATACATTTATAAATCGTGTGTTCAGCAAACCCAGCAAGGTCACCATTGTCACCTCAAAGCCTCCAAAGGGATTGGTTCCAATTGCTTTCACAGCACGGTGATGTTCAGTTACACCCCAGGCTTCAACTCCATGGATGGTGGAGCAAGATCTTTGAAAAGTTAGGGGCCAAGGAGGTCAGAGGACCCCGTTTCTTTTTCAGAACCTGACCTATGACTTTGGAATGGACCCTTGAGGCTATCTTGCCTGCCCCAGGGAGGGGGCCCTACTTCATGGTGAGAACCTCACTAAGAAAACCCTATAGTACATATAGATGTATTTCTCTGGGTGCTCTGGATAGACATGGGGCCCAGGTTTGGGGAAGAGGGTGCCATTCTGATGCATCCACATGGATGCCTTGCCTCCCCCTCCCCCATTGTGTTCTCGGAGAGCCAGGATCTGCCCTTTGACTGGTTGTCTGTGGTTGGTCTATCCCAGTGACTGCTAAGTCATTACTCTGATTCCTGTGGCCCATAAGGCTCTCTTCTTGCCTGTGACTCTCAGTCAGGCCTATGAAAGTGCAGTTTCCTATTGCAGGGATCCAGCGAGCATTTCTCAGGAGGAAAATATTTATTGATGGGCTCTTAATCACAGTTGTCAACTGAATAAAAATAATTTCCTAGGCTCGAAATAGCTACAATACAGGCAGCAAGGACAGAAGGCAGTAACTCAGTTCGGGATATTGATAGCCTTACATGCTACCTTCATTCTGAGAAGTAAGGCTGTTTTGCGAGGAGGTTACTGGCTGTCTATCATCTCCTCAGTGCATACCGTGGAGCCTGTGACGTCGCAGGACCACTTTCAGAGAGCAATCTTGCATGTATCCCCTTCACAGACACCCAGAGCAATGGCTACAGTGATGCCAGGCCTGGTGGAAGCGGCTCCCGCTGGCCTGAGAGAGTAACAAGGCCACCAGTGTCATGGGACCATTCCAGGTTCATTCCTCAGGGGTGCCTCTTTCCCTGTGGCTGAGGCTGGATTTGTTTTTTTTTTTTAGGTCATTCCATCCACCCGTGAGTGCCTGGAGCTGTCTGTCAATTGTGAACTGGCTTCTGGGTTATATGGTTTCAAGTCTCAATGGGATGTGTAGATTGGGCAAGAGCAATGGCCATTTCCACATGAGAAAACAAAGTCTATTCTTTCCAAGTTACCAGAGGTAAGATTTGAAGGACATCGTCCTGGGCCTTGGGTTCCAGATCTCTGGCCAGCCACAAGAAGCCTCAGGCCTCCCTTCTTTCCTGTCCTCCAACTTCATTCCTGTGTGTGTTCTCC